>DWKA01001056.1:0-13534 GCA_018249155.1 Panoquina ocola ocola
CCTCCGTATTTAACATGTTATTTATTTAACCAATCAATCTATTTTATATTTACTAATTTTTAAGTGAAATTTAAATACTTTAAACAACTTTTAGAAAGATTTTTCAATTGAAAGACAAATTTAGCGCCCATTCACTTGAAATTCCCGCCAAAGAATCATTTGTCGCTAAAGATAGAGCGAATAACAGACTACATAGAATCCTACATCAAAATAAAATAAATTATGCTTGAAAATAAGTCTATGAATACACAGAATCAAGTATTCTCTGTTTTCTATGGAATCAAGAAACATCCCTACCAAGTCTATGGTTTATTATACCACGGTTCTTAATACTAGGCGTCCACTTATCGGCATCCACCTATCCACGTTGCCGACAGGTGGACGCACCTATACGAGTTTCTATACAAAGAATACGAAAATCCGTTGCGTGCGGTGTGGCTGGAGCGGACGATGCCGATCAGTGAACGCCTAGCGTTAATCTGTCACCTGTAGTCTGTGGAATACACATCCTATGTATTTGACACTGTCAGTACTGTCACCACAGAGTACATTGTACTGAACTGTCACTGTCACAGGGAATTTTAAAAACATTGAGATTGAAAAGTACAATAATTTTGTGTCTTCAATATGTATGTCTTACGTTGTAATTTATAATATAATATTAAATTGCATATTTTTAACAATTGTGACTTGAGTTGTGTGGACGTACTAAACAAAATGTCCATTACTACGTTGGTGAGTATATCACCTGCAATTTATCTGCTCGTGTTCTGACCCGGTATTCTGTAAACAATACTTTTATTTTTCCAGTACTATATGCAGTTGAAGAAGGAGAACGCACATGAAGAGTCAGTATGGTGTTGTACTTGGAGTCAAATAGAGAACACAAAACAAAAGGAGACTAACGAAGATGAGCAGAATGAAAACTCCAAGTAAGTATAACCTGTCACCGATACTGAAAATGCTATAGCATCCTATGTCCACCCTAATATTCTTGTCAAATATATATTTAAAATTTGATGGATAATTTTGAATATCATCGGCAAAATCCATCCCTGAAACATTAACAAATAGTAGATTATATTGAATTGTTAATTTAATCAATAGATACTTATGTTGTTATTTACGTCTATAAACAGGTATTTATAATTACTTAAAAAAAACTGGTCAGACACAGGTAATATTGTTATCATTAATGACATTCTAGTTAGTTGTACATATTATTTAACAATATTTCAATTATTACAGTCACTCTACACATTCTCAAAGTGCTCCTGAAAATTACATTATAACTGGGGGGCTGGATGACATCATTAAGGTGTGGCAACTTGAAGATGGCAAGTTAATAGAGAGGCATCAGCTGGAGGGGCATTCTCTTGGTGTAGTCTCTGTTGTAGTTAGTCCAGATGGAAAGAGTAAGTGACTAAGATTCTAAAGTTATATAAGCAAGTTTATTTTCCTTCTAAAACTTAAGTATAGTCATGGCAAAGTACTTGGCAAGAATCTGAAATGTCTGTGCATCTAAAGTGTCCTTCCAAGTTACTTGCTGATAACTATATGTATGTTGATTGCACAAATAAGCATAAAATTATCACTAAAGCACACATCATGTCTGTCTGTGCCATCTCAAGTAACAATTAATATTGATGTAAAAGTTATTATGACAAATTCAATAATAGTTAAGCACTAACTTTTCTCTCAACACAATTGATACAAAAAAGCGAAGATCGATTACTCTTTTAATTGTATCTATTACTTTTGTAGCTCTGGCCAGTAGTTCCCAGGACTCATCACTCATACTATGGGACATAGTTACTGGGGATAAGTTGAAAACTATGGAGACAGGGACATCAGATGTTTGGACGTTAGACTTCTCTCCTAACGGGAAACATGTGATAACAGGCAGCAATGCTGGCAAGATCTTGATATTTTCTGTAGAAACGGGACAACAGGAACAGGTTTTGGATACTAGAGGAAAGTTTACGTTAAGTGTTGCATATGTAAGTATTTTTTACAAGCTCATGTTTAAGTTACTATGTTGACCTCTTGTCATGGGAATTAAATTATTATTAGAGTTCTAAGTGGACTAATTACAATTGGACTTTTTTTCTATAGTGTTTAAATTTTACACCAAGTTTAGTTCAGAAAATTGTTGAATTTTTTTAAACTATTTACATTATATTTATTATGAATACCAGCTACAAAAATTTTTTCTACTTAATTAAGTATATGGTGGAATATTGTTATTTCAGAGTCCAGATGGAAAGTACATAGCAAGTGGTGCTTTGGATGGTATTATTAATATTTTTGATGTAGCACAAAGTAAATTGGTCCACACCTTAGAGGGCCATGCTATGCCCATTCGCAGCTTGAGCTTCTCACCTGACTCTCAACTGTTACTGACCGCATCTGATGATGGACACATGAAGTTATATGATGTGTAAGATTTTTTTCATACTAAGATTTTTTTACAATGTAAAGTTTGATTATTTAAATTGTAAAGAATTCAACAAATTCATAAGCTAAACTTTAACAAATTTATATTTATACTAGTTTCCGCCTGTGGCTTCCCCGCGTGAAATTTCGACGAATCTATTCTTCTAATGCGACGCCAACGCCATCTAGGTTATATTTTCGAACATTTAATATAATAAAGAGGAATTAATCATGATTATCAGGATAATAAGTATTGTAAGTCCATCTCGTGGTTCTCATCTAGCTCCACCAACTTTTCAGCCAAATCGGTTCAATCGTTTTTGCATGATTGAGGAACAAACATACAAACTTTGACATTTATAAAATTATTCGGATATTCTTGTTTTTAAATTTTGTACAGTTTTTCCGACCACTCACCACTAGAGCCATATTTTCCGATATAATAAGTCTGCATTGCATATCAACAGGGTCCACGCAAACCTAGCAGGCACACTATCAGGACACGCGTCGTGGGTGCTCTCAGTGGCGTTCTCGCCTGACGGCAAGCGGTTTGTGTCGGGCAGCGCTGATCGCACCGTCCGCGTGTGGGATCTGGACAGCATGCAGTGTCAGCACGTGTTCAAGGAGCATAATGATCAGGTATTATTAATACATTTCTTTTTATCTGTTTATACGTATTATAAAAAGAAGTCCGGTTTTCTGTCTCTGTATCTGTCTGGACACGATAAACTCGAAAGCTGCAAAGCAGATTTTTATACAGTTTTCAACAATAGAAAGAGTGATTCTTTAGGCAGATTTAGGTATAATTATAATGTATTATACTTTTATATAAATTTGTAAAAATCCACGCAGGCGAAGCTTAGGGCGGCATATTTAACAATATGTTGCAGAACGACGTCTGCCAGGTCAGGTAGTATGTGTATAAAAAAATTTGGCAGGGATGTTGTTTATAGTTGGTAGACTTCTATAACCGGATTTTGCAATAGGGCCTATATTTAAATTATAGTACTTTTTTAAATATTAGGCATTATATAGATTGTAAATATTGTTTCAGGTTTGGGGCGTGAAGTTTAATGCGGAGAACAATAAAATTGTATCTGTATCAGAAGATAAGAGCATAAATATTTATGACTGTCCATTGTAAGATTTTGTAAGTGTAATGATTAAAATACAGCAAAATATTTGTAAGAATTTATGTTTTTTTTATTTTCTGTATAAATTAAGAAGTCTGTCTAGGCTGAAACAAACTTCATAGACTATAATGTTAGAACTGATGTCTGACGGACTGGTCGGAGATAAAATATGTAACTCCACTGAATGGGTATAATGTTATCATTTTGTATGGGCTTTTTGGGCTGCAACTCAGTATAATATAATAAGAGTACCGATACTATCGGTAAGACAATTGTTATGTGTTAGTACGGCTGTTTTGAGATGAAAACGATCGATAGTTCAGCAACGCTAGTGCCAGCAGCACTCAATCATACCTAACTGTACCATAGCAAACTACGTAAATATTATTAAAATTTGTTGTAAACATTGTGATTTTTTTATTACTAATTAAATACTACAATATATTTTTTTCTTTATCCTTAAACAGATGTTAAATTATAATGTTATTGCATTTATTTTAGTAAAACCTGTGAGTAAAACGGAATCGACCACTGTCAATTCTCAAAAAAAATTACTTCACAGATGACATTGACATATAACTGACATGGCAAGTTGGCAACAAACATATGTATGACATTTGTATAGATTGGAGGGGTTATGTTTACAATAAAATTGTGATTTAGTTCTTAGAAAACTAACCAAATATAACTAGGAAATACGCAACAAAGTTACAGAAAACATATAGTAGTAACAAATTAAGCAAGCATTGAATAGGATAGAAATAATGGCGGCATCTGCAGTAAGTTTTCTCTTATAAAAAATACTCTGAGATATAAAACAATACATATGTTAGAAATTTGGTTTATTTATTATAGTATTCAGTGATACTGAAAAAGGAAAATGCTCATGATGATCCAATTTATTGCTGCGTGTGGACTCGAGTCAATTTTAGTAATGATGAGAAGTAAGTACCACTTTAAGCTATTCTGCATTAACTATGAATGTTTAAACTAATAACAAATCTAATTTGGGTACAATAATTGTATAATCTCATTGCTATTGCCAACTGTTATTAGGTATAACATAAAACACTAAAAATAATAAATGGTTTATGTTTACACCAATGAACTAAACCACTTATTGATTTAATATTAAGTTAAATAACAACATTTTACAACTCAAATTTTGAATCATATTAAAAATGTGCTTTATCAGGCAAGTTTCTAATAATATTAACGAATTCTTTATTATTTGTAAAATTGTCTCACTTTTTTCATTATGATATCTAGGGCTACCCCTACAGAAATAATAGCGACAGCTGGTTCATCCGCTCAGATAAAAGTGTGGGAGTGGAAAGCAGAAAAAAATACTATAGAGTTAAAGAAAGTTTTAAGGGATCATATCTTAGCTGTAACATCACTTGCTGTTAGCCCTGATGGACAAAGTAAGTTTCATTCAGTATTTTTTGTTATCTATAAAGGAAATGTTAAAAATTTACATTACGTTTGTTAGTAAATGTATTTATCTAATTGATTTACTTCCATTAAGTTTAGCAAGGTGTCTAGTAAACTAAAACTATTATTATATATTTCAATATTTATATTATTCCTTTAAAATAGGAATAATAAAATCTGTTGGTATAATGGTATGGAGAAGATAATTTGGAAGTTGTTCCTTTATATCAAAATCTGTATAATCAATTTTTATTGAAATTCAAATTCTACATGTATTTTTTTGCTTTATTCCCAGTTCTGGTATCAACTGCAATGGATTTCACTTTAATTATATGGGATTTTGTTGCTGGGGAGAAAGTACATAAAATCCAAGCACCTAATGTGTGGCGGGCTACATTTTCGCCAGATGGCTCACGGATTGTTACTGGTTGTCACTCCGGCGATCTTGTTGTCTATGATGTTGCACAGGGTAGTGTAGTAAGCACCAATGATACCAGAGAGCAGTTTGTAATAGCAGTTGCCTGGGTAAATATATGTTTTAATTTGACATCACAGGAGAGACTTTGTACATAATTTTTAAAAGATAACTTCAGTGGTGGCCCTAGCTAATCTTGTAATTGCTCTAAGATTCCAAAAATGGCAACCCTCTGCCTAAAAAAGTAATGACAAGTTTAAGATAACACATCCCTTTAGGACCAAAAATATTAATAATTTCACATCTCTTATTAATGGAAAAAATAATATGAAAATCATAGGTACTTTCTTTAAGATTGAATTTGAATTTCAGTGCCCAAAAGACACGTATGTTGCAAGTGGATCAACTAATGGGGCAGTGTGTGTGTTGGATTCAGTTCACTTCAAGGTTATGCACACATTCAAAGACCATAAAGAATCCATCAAGAATCTAGCATTTTCACCTAACTCCAAGCTACTTGCGACTTCTTCCATAGATGGCTCTTTCAAACTGTATGATGTGTAAGTCAAATGTGTTTCTTTAAAAAACAAAAATGCCGTCGTTGTTTGTAGTGATAGGAGAGTGTTTAAAACCGCACTCAATGTTCACACAGTGTCCATGCCTCTACACTGTAACTGTCTGTGTGGACACAGCTATTTAGTTTGCTTCAAGCAAAAATCGATCACCGATAAAGTATAATAGAAAAACTTGTAAGAGGCCAATTGACGAATTTTGGGTTGGCACTAGTTCCTACATCTAAATAGAAATATTAGAAATGTCATTTGATATTCCAATATCATTACGTGACTATGATCATATTTTGTGCCTAGAATTGCTGGAAAACTTCTACATTCCTTACAACGGCCGTCCTGGGGTCTAGCGGTGTGTTTCTGTCCTGATGGTAAGCGGCTGGCACTGGCTACTGGGGACGGTGACGTAATCATCGCAGCAGTTGACGGCTTGCAGGTGTTGAAGACCTTCAAGGAACATGAAGGATCGGTATGTAGCTGAAAATGGTTGTTCACATTGAGATATTGTTGACCTTCTAGATCTAGAATAATGTTGCTATACTACTATCGAGACGAGATTAAATTCGACGACAACTTTAAATTCTTGTAATCTAAGTTGATTTTAGAACGAAAGAAACTATTGATAACGTCTTAAAATAAGATTTAGATACAATGGAATCTTAACCATACCATACCTACGACAATAAGTTTTAAGTTTTTAATCACAAAGTATGAAGTTTACTTTGTATGTATTTTGCATATACGACGATATACCAACGTATTATTTAATTTTCAGGTATGGGAGCTACAGTTTAACAAGAAGGGCGACAGATTGGTGTCAGTCGGTAAAGACAAAAGCTTGAATATGTACGAGTGTCCCCCGTTACCCAAACCAACGTAAAGGAAGCTATTCAGCTTCCTTAATAATAATAATTTTATTCTATTATAAAGAACTTATTGTATACAGTTTTACAATCTAGTCCAATACAAGTAATAAACGGTCGGTTTCTGTAAATTAATCTGAGTTTGTGTTTTTATTGGTACCTACATATAATGCTCTGCGGATATATCTGAAGAAAAATGATTTAATGACTAACGTAATTAAGTACCTATAGAAATTTTCAAATTGTTACTGACTTTGTAAGATATTTTGGCAGTGCAAGTAAAAATTTCAATCAAAGTCCATTATTTCACGATTCAATCAGTTCCCTTCTATTTTTTTCTGTCTCTTCTCGTTATCGTTAAAAGTTTCGCATTGTGAGTTGTTTATAATTTTAAATTTGTATATCGGTAAAACCGCCTTTTGTAGCGACATACTTCACTACTCACTACATAGTATAAAACGAAGTCGCTTTTTTTGTCCTCATGTCCCTTTGTACGCTTAAATCTTTAAAACTACGCAAGGAATTTTGATGCGGTTTTTTTAATATATAGAGTGATTGAAGATGAAGGTTTTTATATATAATTTATTATACTTCGTATTTTCGTATTCTCAGTACTCAATAAAGTTATAAATAAATAAATGGAAGCGGTCTAATCTGAAGATCAAACCCTATCAATTTATATAGTCGTATTGATTTCTCTCACAAAGTAAGTGCTTAGTCCCTTCTCTGCGCCGTGTTGTCCGTTGATTAATTTTTGATAAGAGGATTGCCACGCAGACAGGATTAGTTCGACTTTACGCTAGTAATAGTTTCTCTGTGGTTCGACGCACGATGCTTGTCATCATAACTCTCTCATCTTATTCTTCTGTTAAAGTTGTACAAGTGCTATTGTAATTAGATAAATCTTATTTATGTACGTATCTACTTATAAAGAACTCTAAAATATGATACAAGGTGTTAGCTAATGTTTACAAGATGATGATTACTTTTGTTCCTGTAAAATTTACTTACTATTAAATTAAGTTGGCTTCTGTGGGTTTTCAATTATGAAACTTTCACGCCACAATTAGGCCCGTTGTCAAGTAAAGTAGGTATACAGAGAGATATAATGGAGAGCATTTATCGAAAATATTTACATTGGTAGCAAGTCAATCGGTATCGGCTTAATTTGTGGGGAATTATGCGGCCGGGCCCGCCGGGAAATCAACTTTACATTCAATTTGCCGCCACGGCACAGATAAAAACCAATCTCCCGCCATTTTTACCTGCCGCTCGCCGCGCCCCCACACCGGGATAAACGCGGCGCGTCGATTGAAACCCAACTTTGTTTATTTCGATACAGATTCTATCAAATAGCTTTGATGAAAATTTTGAATTTTTTTGGAAGTTCGAATTACTTATGTACGATTTATTAGGTTTGTTTTAAAAAGCTTACCGGCTATATTAGCAGATAGGTATTTATCAAGATTCATATTATCTAAATGCTCATCATTTAACAAAATAAACCTGTAGTAGGTATTTACTCTCTACTTGGATAAGTACCTACTCTGTTAGTTGATAGCTATATAACTAAATAAGTAAATAAATATTTCGAATATCTAATAACGTTAAAAAAATCTAGCATTATGGGTGGGTACGTAATAAAGGCAATATTCTTAATAGTGATCAAGACTGTGATTTTTTCAGCAAAAGAGACTGGATTGGCATTAGAAACTTTTCGTCCAATTGAATGGCACAAAATTGTTCCGTTAGAAACGTGCTGCATCGATCCTTTTCATCATTTCGCACGTTAAAAATAGCTGAAATTCGGACTCTTGGGCGTAACTGGGCACTTGCCAGTGTTAGTTGACAAGCCGTATTGTCACGACATCCAGTCGCAGGTATCGGTTTCGTAATCACGGCTGTGCCAGCTCGATTCAATGAGATGAAATCACTATGCGGCTCTATGAATAATTCAGGTGCGGTCCACCACCCCCTCCCGCCGCGTATTTCCCCCACAGCTATCGGCTGGACATTGATATAAGGATGACAACATATACTGATGATATCGATTTGTGTTAGGGACGGGTACGTATGTACTTATGTAGATACATCCGTGCTATGTTTAGGTGCATATTTCAAATGTGCGTACTTACTGATGCAGGGTAGCAGTAAATGTTTTAGGCAGGTTAGGATGGTACACGTCGTTAAGTTGATTTGTCTACGTACATAGTGAGACCTGCCAGAATCCATAAAATCATAAAATTAACTAACGTAGCAATTATTTTATTTTATTTTATTTCAAAATCAAATTAAATTAAACTGAAAAAATAATTGTGCGCCTTTGATCAAAGTCAAACCTTCTAAAATTTGATAAATAAGTCATTATCAAATACTTCGATCAATTATATTACATAAGAGATGGAAATGCCTGCATACTTTTCAAATTGCTGCAGTGTACCTACATGAACATGTTAGATTGCCAGGTTGCGGTGACTTATGAAGTGATGATTGACTGATTGATGGACAGTGGGAGGATAGACGCATGTTACATGAGTGATGTGACTGCGATGTGATGTGACATGACGGGTGATTAGGGTTTGCTCTTAAATTCCTTAAAACCAACAGAAAGGAAGGTGAAATTCAAGGTTAAAACAATAATAATGACAAAAATACTCGAAAAATAATTTAATAGTAACTATTCATTTGAACAAATACCTATAACAAGTTACAACAAGAGTGCTAGAGCCGATCTAGTGTTGGTAGGAGATGGCGGGGGAGGAGAAGGAGACCTGGGCGAGGGGGGCGGAGTAGGCGAGCTTGGCGACGGGGGCCGCGGCGTAGGCCACGGGCGCGGGCGCGTAGGACACCCTGGCGACGGGGGCGGCGTAGGACAGCCTGGCGACGGGAGCGGCGTAGGAGGCCCTGGCGACGGGAGCGGCGTAGGCCCTGGCGACGGGAGCGGCGGCGTAGGCGACGGGAGCGGGCGCGGCGACGGGGTGGCCCTCGTAGCGCACGTTGGCGTTGAAGCCCTGCGCGGCGTCGGAGGTGTACTCGACGATGCGGCGCACGCCGTCGGGCTGCACGAGCGAGTAGGAGCCGTGCACGGCGTCGCCGGCGCGGGCCTCCTGCTGCTCCTTCACGTCCCCGGTGTGCGCGTCCTGCACCGAGTAGCTGAACTCGTAGTGCGCGGGCGCCTCGGGCTCCGCGTACGCCACCTTGGCGACCGGCACCAGGCCGGCGGAGGCGGCTACGGCCAGGGAAAGGACGACGAAGTACTGTGAAATATAAATAAAATTAATATAAATAAGAAGTTGTTGAGGTGGTCCTCTATTTTATTAACCACTTCTATAAAAGTCCTGAAAGAGCGTGTAAATTAAATAATAATGATACTGTTGAACGAAGACCAAATTGTTTTGTTACTTACTTTGGCAACCATGTTGATTCGTTTGTTTATCGAGAGATAATGCTGTTCATACACTGAGTAAAGCTTTTATACTTACTCGTGTGGTGTTAAGGCTGTCCCCTCTGTTATACCCTCAAGGTATCGCCGGTCACATACCTGTAGTAACGTGATTCATTCGAGCAGCAACGCATATACGCAATCGTTGTGCCTGTCATACGTATGACATAATTAATACGTGTAGATGAATAAATTAATTTATTATGTGAACTTAATATTTGTACTTAATTGAAGAATTTTGTAAGGTTATTTAAACCTTAAATATAAACCTTTTTTTAAGTTAAGTAATAGTTATGGATTTAATCCTGATTTTAAATATAATATTTTTTTAATATAGCTTTCACTCATTAAAAAGACGTTTAACTCGTTAGTTTTGGCCTCTTATTCATCATCATCATTAGAACCCATAATCGTCCCACTGCTGGCCTCTTATTATTAAATAAAATTTTGAAAAATCAACATTATTTTATCCAAATACATAGCAGCAAAGTGAGATTGAACGTACCTACTTATCTTATCTCTTTCTCTTCGATGTTCTTGTGGCCTAATTTGAAGTGACCTAATTCAGGCGAGTTACTATTCCGATTAACATCGTCAACAACAACATAGTACGAATTCAAGTACGAAAGTAAGTTATCTATTAAGGATAACGTTTAGTTACAACAGGTTCTGCATTTTATTACGGACATTACTTTTATTCTTTCAGTACCTTTATTAAAGCAATACATCTAAATAAGTAACTTTGTAATTGTAATAAGTTTTGCTTTAAAATATTTTTGTGACTACTCATAATATTTTCATCCGAAAGTATGAAAATGGAAGAAACCTTGAAATGTCTAGTAAACCTATTTTTTATTAGGTATTATCTGAAGGGCTGACGAAAAAGGGCAGACCACCAGCTGATAGTAAGTGGTCACCGTCGCTTATGGACACGAGAAACACTGGGGGAGTCGCTAATGCTTCGCCGACCTTGAAGTAGATTGGAGAACGCTTTTCTTGCAGATCCACATTTTGTAGAATCATTAGGTTCGACTTGACTGTTTTTGTTGATGATGGGGAGGGTCTAAAGTTACCTATAGAATATGAAGTTGCCCGACGGTACCTTTGAATGACTATTAAGGGAGACAGGGGAATTGGGAGCCAATTAACCCAAAATCAGTATTATTCAACTGAAACCAGTTTTTTTATTGCAATGTGTTGCTTAACCTCCTATAACTATTCAACTTTGTGTTATTTAAAATAGGTATATTGCTAATAATTGGAATAGGTATAACCTACTAACTGTGTACACAGTTACAGTAATTAAAAAAAATACATGTATAAAATATATATTGACTTCAATTACCCGTACTGTAGAGAAAAGGGAGCAATTAATTGGAAAAAACAAGATGCAAGTTTTGTTTTCAATTAAAATACACAAAAACATTTTACATAAACGAATAGTACGATAATAATTGTTATGTATAATACTAACACGAGTCTTATCAATTAATTTTCTGAATGTATTTCCTTAGCCCAGATTCCAAGGATGTAGGGGACGATCCTACGTAACATAGTATACATGTACGTATGTATAATTCGTTCGTCCTGTAGGACGCTGGTTCTTATTAACAACTGGCTGTAATTCCCTCTGTCTTCCTTAAAATTAAAACGGGTTCGTTTTTGTATTACAATTGCATTTTTTTTGTTCAGCACATTGACTCTAAATACATACACAGTACGCGTCACATCTTGTCGTCCAAAATACCTCAGTGCCTAAAGTCGAAAGTGTTCGAGAAATGTGTGTTGCCAGTGATGACATACGGCTTCTAGACGTGGTGCTTTACTGTTGGCCTTATGCATAAGTTCATAGTCGCGCAGCGGGCTGTGGAGAGGGCTATGCTCGGTATTTCTCTACGTGATCGCATCGGAAATGATGACGAACTAAGACAGCCCGCAGAATAAGTCGGCTGAAATGGCAATGGGCTGGCCATATAGTAAGGAGGATCAACAACCATTGAGGAAGAAAGGTCCTCAAATGGCGTCCGAATCTCGGAAAAAGGAGTATAGGACGCCCCTCGACCAGGTGGACTAATGACCTGAAGAAGACAGCGGGCACCCGCTGGATTTAGACGGTTCAGGACCGGTCGGAGTTGCGTATGTTAGGGGAGGCCTATGTCCAGAAGTGGACTTTAAAAGGCTGATGATGATGATAATTATGGAATGAGTTTCTTCAACAAGACAGACCTCGTGCAGTGATATTCTCAGAGTAAAGCTGTTTGAAACACGTAACATTTAACGAATCAGCACTCGAGTGTGTTCTTGTCAAATCAATTCCATTGGAGGAATAAAGTAAATTAAGCCTTATTTGTTACACTGCAGACACTGAACTCGCGATCTTTTCTATTATAACTAAATTGATTTACAAGCATGCGTGCGATATTCGCGGTCAATGAGATTGGCGGTCGCTGTTGATTTGATAGATACCTTATTTTATTAATATTCTTCCTTTTCTTCTTCCGCCTATCTTAGTTCACCACCTAACACCACGATTTTTCACGACAAACCGACATATTTACTTAAATCACATCAAATTTTCTCCGTTATTTGATAATAATTATTCCTATCCAATATTTTTCTGACATTCCATTGTCAAAAAACAAGGCATAAAAAACAAAACATAGGCTTCATTAAAACCTCTTCTTAAACTGGTCATTTTAAATTACGATAAAATATAAATCTAAGCCAAAGGCACAAGATAAAACACGATGCATTTTCTAGCATATCGTTACTTGTTAATGCATAAGAAAACAGAGGAACGTAAGCAAATAAAACAGTATCTCTAAGTTACAGGAAATACGACTAGATTTTCAAATATTCTCTAAGTAATTAATGAAATGCGCTAGCTAACGATAGCAGATTGGAACGTGCAGGTAGGCAAATATTTGCAGTCATACTACCTTTGCTGCGCTTCTAAGTAAGTTCCCAAGTACGGTGGTAGTAGGTACTTGTTAACTCTGTGAAATATAATTCACTTTAAGATGATGTTTGCACAGATGTAACTTTGTAACTTTACATTCGTTTTGACTATATAAAAAGTAAAAGAACGGTATTTTTACTGTAATCGAGTACGTAATAATTATATTTTGACATGAATAATCGTAGATCGATAGAATTTCTTTTCCATATTTTTTCATATTTCAAATATATTACAATTCATATTTTCAATCTTCGTACATATCCATACTAATATTCTAAATGTG
>DWKA01001057.1:0-13533 GCA_018249155.1 Panoquina ocola ocola
ATTTCATAGTGACGCACGACGTTGCACCATGACATCGCATCGCAGCATCGTACGAGCGATGGCAATAGGACAGCGCCATAGTCATTGACACATAATTTGGCAAGAGTCTGAAAGAGACAGTCAGATGCGCAGAACAAAAAGCAGAGCAAAATGACTTCTGTGCATCCTATGTCTCTTTCAAACTCTTGCCAAGTTACTTGTCAATGTCTATACCATAAGATGTTTCGTATCAAAACAATATTATTGGTTAACCAACAGAAGAGAAAAGTAGTATAATTGTTTTCTTATATATTATCTACAGATATAATTACCAAAGAAGCTGCCATCTTCCTGCTGTAGTGATTTAACATACTTGACAATGCCCTCCACATCTATTGCGTCTAATCTGTCAAACATTGTGAGTACCTGTAAATCAACATAACATTAAAATTTTACATCACAACCAATATGTTAATAAATTGGCTCAAATTACAAATATACATCCCAACATCTAGCATGTAACCTAATAGAGCGGTAAAATGAGCTAGAAAATTACAAAAGTGATCAGTGATCAGTGATTTGTCACTGATAAATAACAATTTAAAACAGTACCACACCAATAAGTGACCAAGTAAGCTGTGTGTTTGCCAATCAGAGCACAGCGGGCACAGTGTTTTGGCGTAATTTGTTTTCAAACAAAACATATAACATTACTGCTCTATTGGTTATATTATGCTCATTGCATCCCAAGAAGGTTCTTGGAAGATCCCTAACATTGACACTGTTTATATTTTTTCTGTTTATGTTTTGGAGGAGGCCTATGCCAAAAGGCACACTGAGGTTAGGGACATCCTGTGACCCTATATCGGAACAAAAGGCTATTAATAATATTAATAATAATATTTTTGCGCTAACCTGCACTGCACTCAAAGTATAAAGCATATGGGGATCATGGCCATTACTGGGACTCATGCCCCCACTCTCGCTGTCCTGACATGATGTTATAAACTCAATTATTTCTTCTTTTGGCATCCTGAAATGATTCAAATAATATTGAACACTAAAAATTTTTATAGAGAGAGGTAATGCCTTTATGTATATACCAAGTGTTACAGAATAAATAGGAATACATAATTATAAATGTAATTTATTCACTCAAATGGTGTATTTTCGACTGTGATGGAAACACACCTAGAAGACTGGTCCATTAGCTCCATCGCAGTCAGCGCCCAGTACACTCCGGACATTCGTAAGTACTCCGTCATGCAGTATTCATAATCATCCTTGTTAAGACCGTAAGCCGCTAAAAAATCGGAATGTTTCTGAAGAAGTAAGGACTTCGGACAATCCTCTGAAAGCACGACGTCTTTGGTATTAAAAGACATTATAGTTACTCAAAGACTAGAAAATGTTGCAAAGTAAATAATATAAAGATACTGTTTGTATTAATTTTAT
Source organism: Panoquina ocola ocola (assembly GCA_018249155.1). Classification (NCBI taxonomy): domain Eukaryota; kingdom Metazoa; phylum Arthropoda; class Insecta; order Lepidoptera; family Hesperiidae; genus Panoquina; species Panoquina ocola. The sequence goes on from DWKA01001057.1 coordinate 1,435, forward strand.
CCACTTATTCATAAAATTCTTAATTAACAATAAATCAATTTATTTTGTGAATTGTTATCGACGTGACCTGACATTTTTTTGACTTTGACAATTGCTTTTTTTGACATCTTGACATAGGACAAGTGACAATTTTGATAATCTGTTGACTCTAAGTGTTGACTACACAGAATCACGAATATATTCTGTGAAAATACTTTGACAGATTTGACAGTGACACCTGTGACACTCATGAACTTCATGAAAATCATGTAATCCCTTGATGAAATCAGTCATTATCATCAGTCAGTTGATAAATTGTTATCAACAATGGTAAAGAAAAAACATAACCTTAAATTTTTGCTTTACGCTTAGTTTTATTGTGTTTTCGTACGATACATTTGAATGAAATTCATAAATGACACCGCTATACTTAGTTCAGTTTTATATTTTTAGTATTTGTATAAATATTTTTACTTTGTTTGCGTATTTTGCATGCTACACCGATGTATGGATTTCAAATTTCCAAAATAAATTAGAACGCGAATATGATTATATCATCGGTAAGTTTAACAAATAAATAAGAATACCAGTCATGAACTTATACTAAAAAACATTGCATGGACAATTTTATTACGTGTTGTCAATTATTGTAAACAAAATCTGTTTTTGAATGAATCTTTCTGTGTTTTCTTTTATATCATAAACTCCAGAAGTAGTCCAATTAACTGTATATATGATGTGATGCTTGGATAAACAAAGTTACATAATTATTTAATTTATATTATTTGTAGTTGGGTCCGGAACAGCCGGCTCTCTCATTGCTCATCGCATGGCAACAGAGACAAACTTCACATTCGTAGTCCTGGAAGCGGGAAGCAAAAGTCATTTGCTGCTGGAAACGCCAGTACTGGGCCCCCTGTTGCATGGCTCCGTATATGACTGGCAGTTTGAGACAGTGCCACAGAAGGAAGCATGTTTTGCCATGATAGACAATGTGAGTTTGAAAACACATATCCTGTTATAGATTAGTTAGATATAAAATTTTTATGTTGTAAAATTACAAACCATTATTTTCATCTATTTTTATGCAATACACAGAGCAAATAACTTTTAGTACTACTACTACTGTCCATTATTTTTACTTAAAAGACAATTTTTAATATATCATGTCATATTATATTTTCCCTTTCAGAAATGCAAGCAGACTCAGGGAAAAATAGTTGGTGGGTCATCAAAACTCAATAATATGATACATATAAGAGGGAACATATCACATTATGTAAATTGGTTTCAAGGTAAATTAAAGGAGGAAGACATTGAAAAACAATTTGATTTATTAGAAAATAAGTATTTCCATCTAAGTAATAATAATTACAAGAGTGAGCTTAGTGATACTATTTTGAATGTTGCAAATGAATTAGGATATTTAACTATAAATGAGTTATTTCAAGAAGGATTCATGAAACCAATGGTAACACAGAAAGATGGTAGGAGATGGACAACTTCTGATAATTTAGATATCTCTCAACATATTGTCACTAATACTTTTGTTGAAAAGTTGTTAATTGTAAATAAAAAATGTGTTGGATTGAAATTATATGATTCACATGTGCATAAAGTATATGCTAAAAAAGGCGTGATTATTTCCGCGGGAGCTTATAACTCGCCAAAAATTCTTCAGCTATCAGGCATAGGACCTTCAAAACTACTAAAATCTCTCAAAATACCTGTAATCAAAGATTTACCTGTAGGCAAGAACTTACAAGATCATATAGGATCTGGATTAGATCTTGTATTATTCAATACATCTCTGTCTATTGGTCCACTAAATATGTTAAATCCATTTAATATATATGAATACTTTGTCAATTATAAAGGACCTTTTACATCAACAGGCTGTGAAGTAGTCGGGTTTCTGAGCACTAATAATGATACAAACCCAGATTTACAATTCATGGTGTTGCCAGTAGGAATATCATCAGATCGGGGTAGCCATTTAAGAAAAAGTGTAGCTTTAAAAAATAATGTATGGGATAATTATTTTGCTAAATTATTTGACAAACATACATCTACTATTTTTGCTACAAGTTTACATCCTAAAAGCAAAGGAGAAGTCTATATTGCCAGTAATGATCCCCTTCAAAAACCAATCATTGATCCTAAGTATTTGACAGATAGAAATGATGTAAAAGTGTTAGTCAATGGTTTCAAATTGGTTAAAAAGTTTATTGAAACTGATGCAATGAAAGGTTTAGGGGCTCAAATAAATGCATTACCATTTCCTGGTTGTGAAAAGCATATAATATTCTCAGATTCTTATTGGGAGTGTTATGTAAGACATTTGACCCTTACAAGTTACCACCCTGTTGGAACTTGTTCAATGGGGTCGCCACTGTCTTTAGATTCGGTAGTAGATACATCTTTTAGGGTCATAGGCATAGAAAATTTGTTTGTAGTGGATAGCTCAGTTCTCCCAACATTGCCTAGCGCTAATATAAATGCTGCGGTCGCGATGATGGCAAGTGTGTTCTTTGAAATAAATATCAAACCCACACATGATAATATGTCTGTGGAAACAGAGGGTGGTTTCTGCTACAAAAATAATTTGTTTTTGGAAACTTGCATCAAAGTTAGATAACAAAATTTCAGTATAATGTATGAAGTACAAATACGTACCAAAAAATAAATAGTCAATTTTATTGTTTAAAATTGTATGTAGGTATGTTATGTATAGGTATTAATTTTAAAAAATACAAACACTTAGTAGGGCAAATGTCTTTTTTCTTTTGTATTCAATAAAATTTATAGTTTGATGGCATTTCACAAAGGCATACATGCTTTATAAAACATAAAGGGATTATCTCAATAAATAAAACAAACTTTTATAGTTTTTTAACATTTTAATGTTTTATTTACCTTTACAAATTACAATGTTATTGCATACAAAGTACCTATTTTGAGCCTTATGTCCACAACGCGGCAACTACAGTACGTACAAAATAAATTTATTTTTAAAAGTAGTGATAGGTATACATCAACCATGATGTTCCTACCTGAGACAGACATAACACATTTTCATTTACAATGAGGCCAGACGATGTACACTACACAATAACTTATAAGGACGAAGAATAAGAATATTGCCATATTTCAAACATTTCCCTAAAAATCTACCAAATAAAAAACACAATATTTCAAACATTGTCATACTTTTGAACATTTACTATAAGCTACCATAGTCATAGGAAAAACAAACCATCTGGTTGATTGTTTTTAAAGTACCGACATGTTCAAACTGATTTCAATATCACACCGCCTTACAGATCTTAAAAAAAAAATTAAAAATCCTCATTTTAATTTTTTTTTAGTTTTACACATCTAACATACAAATATTCAAGGTATGTGTTTTTTCCTACGAATAGTATTACAAAATAGAAACAGTTGCATTGTTTCACAAAATCTACATTGATAATGATTTCAGTTTTTTAGTAACTATCTAAAACTATTTAGTGTAATTAAATTGACTAGAACACTAAGAGACATAAAAAAAAGTTTTTTGTGTATTCACACTTACATACTACCGAATTTCAAATAGGATATTACATAGACTTTAAAAACATACACACATAAACATAAATGATTAAAGTAATGTGAAGTAACATATATTTTATAAACAAGCTGAGTAGAAATTTCTTATTTTGTTATAGAAATATCTTGTTTTGTAATACAATGGCATGTTAATCTTAATATATTTTCAATTCATTGAATTGTAGTCAAGCATAAACTTTATTAGACTGTTTTTTTTTGTGATATAAAAGATATTGAAAATTACGCCATTTTATCTTCCTTGCCCGGGTTCGTGAGCAAGTTAAGTTAGTACAAAATTAAGGCTCAATGTATAAATGCACGTAAATAAATAGACACTTACTATCAGCATACAAAACATAAAACTTTAAAATAAGTTAGATTTTTATACCTAACGCTTATTAAATTGTCCTTGAAGGATTCGTTTTATAAAGTGCAAACATTTTAAAAAATTGCGTATTTTCGCACTTAGTATTTATGACGAATTTTCTGCCAATCAGTATTTCCTAAATATAATTTGACTAGAAATTTGGACGGAAAAAATTGTACCATTAATTTTATTATGAATATTTATTTATTTTTAAGTTTTACTAAATATTTTTATTTTCAATGAAAACAGGAATGTATTTATCCACATTCAAAGTTTTGGTGCAACTACTAATCATTTTAATGGAGCCGCTATTAAAATGTTAGTACTGATAAAATAAGGGTAGCTACCCACTCACTGGAACACCAAAACAGTTATTTGAATTGTTTACATAATAGATCAAATAGAAATTGACATTTTTGTCACATTTTTATTTAATACCACACTTAAAAAATATAGTTTTATACAAACATTAATGTGTCTTCGACAAACGACACAACGTTAATTAATAGAAATAGTTAAATTATTTTATTAATAAACTAGTTGTAAGTAAATAATTATTTAATTTTATTTGTGCTGAGCAATTTATTCACACATGCAGAAACTGCACACAATAATACTGGACGGAATGTCTGATAATCATAGGTACCTACAATCTATTTATAATACTACATTCGAATTACGTATTTATTCTACCAATAAATATTATTTACATTAACGTAATAACTATTTTATCTTTGATACAAAATAAGCAGAGACTAGATAATACAGTAAGTTATCTATTCTAAATAAAAAGCTTTCTTATCAAAAAACACAATATGAAACACCAAAATTTGTTAAGGATCCGTAAAATACGATTGGTTAGTTAAGGGTAGGATATTTTGGTAATTAATTAAGTACTGATTTTTGTATTTACTTTGTCTTTTTTTAAAAGAAAGCTTAGTTCACTTAAACATACGCCGTTTTATATCGATGTAAGTATTATAAAGTTGTTGTTGCTACCTGCATCTAACATCTATTGTACTTTTAACAAAGACGTTTTTTGTGATTTCCATAATTCCATTCCATGTTATGTACGATATTTTTATTTTAGATCATCTAAATTATATTTTTATATCCATTTATAAGTGAGCTACTGAAAAAAATGTCCTTTTTAAAATATATTCATTCAGGACTAAAATTAAGTGAGCAAAATATTTTATAAAAGATTTTTGATTCATAAAATTGAAATTCGAATGAATAATTATATTCCTTATTTAATTACATTGTAACGTTGCTTGTACCTAAATTATTCAAATTAAATGTGAGCTTTTTGTTACATAAGTAGGTACTTTATTTTTTTATTCTGAGCAGTTTTGAGCAAATTATAGTTTATTAAATATTTTCTGTATCTAATAATACTGTTTTGTTTCACAACGACAATAACGTTAAACAAACTATATTAATTGTGCAAAAATAGTCATAATATTATTGCGACTATACCTATTAATTAAGCTCCTTGTTCTTACGCACACCAAAGTAATACTTTTTTCTACCTACTAATGTAATAATAGTAAAGCCAACCGGACAAGAGAAATACTTTTATAAAATTGCACCTTATACAGATAGCACATTTTAATTCTAATAATCTAAAGATTCTAAGCGAATCTTTAAATTAAGACAATTGTCGATATCGTCATAAAGTGTTAATTGAAATATAAATAAAACCGCATGAATCAAACCAAAGTTCATCCCAAAGTATGTGTCTCTGTTCGTTGGCTTTACTAGAAATAGATAACTGGTATCCTTAATTACCTACTCAATATTATTTACTTTTTAATAATACAGTATCTAGTCTACAATAAAATTACAGACACGAGTTTAACTCTACAGTGTAGACACTAACAATTACTAAGACTGCACACAACGTTATTCTTTTGTTGCTATTTTCTCGCAAAACTCCGATTCTTATTATTTTGAACCTCAACATTATAATAATATATTAAAATTTTACTATATTGTAATAACTTGATGATAACCTAATTACACGTCACAATTAACTAGAAATTTCTTACAAAAAAATTACTTTTCCTATAAATTGTTATCCAATTAAATACTTCTCATTAAGCCACTAATTCTCATTTTAATGTTTCTTTGTAAATCTTCATCTACGGGGAAGAGATTAATATTGTTTATCTCATTCCCAAAAACAAATCAAAACGCAAATATGAGTTGCAAAACATTAAATTTGACATAATTTACTGTCTTAATTAAACGCCTCAAGTACAACGCCTACAATTTCAAATTACAATAGGCTATTAGGTATATCTTCAATTCATTAAATCTGTTTATTAAAATTATTGACTTTTCTGTTAATCTTAGTAAGTAGGTATTACGAGTATAATAAACCTTTTGGTATTACCACAATTTCTATTTCAATCAAAAACTTCATCAGTAAATCATTTACTGATAACCGCTAAGTTGTATGAATATTTGTATTGTGATTTCACCAGTAATAACAGTGTTGCCCACTGTTACAACAATTAATATCCACTAGATCATGAGATCCAGATACAATGAGAACTTACTTGAAGCAAGAATCGAGGTAGTTGTCCAACATATCCAGTTGTAAGTCCGCCCAGTCTGTCGGCGTTAGGAGGAGGGATGATAAGTCGTCTTCAGGGATTAGTGGAGGAGGCATTGCTGGTTCCACTATAACGTTTGCTCCTATATTAGTTTCTATATCCATTGGTATATACGGTTGGAAGCTTAATTCTGGCAAATGGAGCGTCACAGGTTCCGCAATACCCACATTTGTAACCGCTTCGGTATTCATTTGAGGTATATTTGCTACAGCTATCTTATCTGCTTCGACTTTTTGATCTACTTTAGTTTCGTTCGGAGGACTTTTCTTTTTCTTATGTGATCTGTTGGACAGGCGTTTTGTGCCTTCTAAATGGCCAAGATCTAACTTCCAAAAGCCGCCTTTACCTGGCTCATGCTTCGAACGAGCCTCTTTTACAAACACTTTGTTCAGCGATAAATTGTGTCGTATCGAATTCTGTAACACAAATCATTATAATTGAATAATACGCAAAACTGTTCGCAAATTTAGTTTTTAAACTTTTACTCGTAGTAATTTTTATTGTCATAGAGATGGTAAGTGCTCTTAACGATTAAGCCTAGTTGATAACCCATCGCCGAGCAGACGAATATCTCAAATGCATGACTATTGCTACAAATATCAAGGATTTTTTTTTCTCGTTGTGTAGGAATTTATAGTTTTAAAATATGCCCTATTGTATATATAAAAATCCCTGACGGAAGTAAGATAAGTTGTAGTGATTCGCAAGCCCAGTAAACCATTTAATCGCCCTAATTCCACGTGTAATTTCAATTAGACCTTATCTTATCTGCTGTTTACAGATTAAGCGTTATTAAAATCAGATCATAACAAAGCTACTACAGATATAATTGATAACTCACCTGCCATGTGGGATCTGCCTTTCTGTAATACTTGAAGTTGTCCCTAATCCAGGAGTAGATAGCAGATAGAGTCATTTTATCGTTATTGTACCTCATGGCCATACAGATTAAGGTGCTATAAGAATACGGTGGCTTCTTTTCACTGTTGCTCTGATATTCATCCTTGTTCTCCATAAAATCCTTCTGACACTTTGCTATTGTTTGGTTGAACTTCTGTAACCTCGTGTTAGGAGGCTGAGGCTTCACTTGAGGGTTCGGAGACATGGGTGGAATAGGAAACTGCGGCAGCGCCATGATGTTCGTTATATTCTGCAGCCATGTCAGATTTGTCAAGTCCGTCTCCGGTTCATCATCGATAATTTTCTCCGGCTTATGTTTCACTTCAGATTTTTTATCAAATTCCGCAGTTTGCACTGAATTCACTGTTTCCACTGGTGTTTGATTTATGACTATGTCATCTAAGTTTTGTGCGTACACTTCAGGTTGCTCGTAGACGTATTCGATTTCCACCGTGTGCGAAGATTCCGGCACCGTATGGTCTACGGCGAAGAAACTGCCGCATTCTTCTCCAGAATCACCGTAAAGGTTCAGAAGAGATGCATCCAGCATCTCGCCGGACGCCGGCGACAGACCCGAGGTTATGTGCATCGCGGCCACCTACATCCCTGCAAGCGACAAAGAAACTGATGAGTCACGATACAAATGATGATTCAGCAGATCTGGCGCGTCATACCTTCACTTTTAAACTCAAAAATGGAGCTGGTGAACCGATTTTTGGGTTTGGATTGGAGATTTTCGTATTCGAATACAGATGGTGGGTTACCTGAGCGGTGATGGCGAAGATGGTGCGGTAAGATGCCGGACTGCGATCGATCGAGCGGCGCGCGGCCGCTGTGACGTCGCGGCGGTCAGCCCCCCGCGCGGCGGTGGTGGTGGCGGTGGTGCGTATGTGCGCGCGTGCCGGCGGCGCGCTCGGTTGTGCGCCGGCAGCGGGCAGGTGCGCGGACCCCATTGTGCCGGTGGCGAACAGGTGGTGCCGACCGATCGATATTTTTCCGGCGGCAGAACGCCATACGGACAGCCCGCATCGACGATAGCTCCGGACAATTAGTCACGGTTATCGAAGGTCTAGCGAACGTTATCGTTTCGCCAGGTCCCTCGGTGCGGGTACTTCCTTTAGTTAATTAGCTCGATGTCTTGACGTTTTTTTCATGCTTAGCAAAAAACATTTGCCTATCATGACCCTTATCAGATAGGTATGCCATCTTGATCACAAACTAAACTTTAATTTTTTCATATAACTGAAAGCCCGACAAACAACTGGTCCACTGGATAGTAGGTAAGTAGCTAGCGCCGCCCATGAGCGTCAGCAACACCAAATCAACATGAGCGATCGACAACATACGGTAAATCGCAAAGTTTTTATCACATGTAGATATATCGTGCATTTACTGGGCTATTCAAAATTGTTTACTCCTCATTATCTTTAAAGCTGTCAAGCTGAGCTTTTAAATAAGAATTGTTCACACAAAGTGTATAAAATTTTTTAAATACTAAAAAAAATGAAAATATGACGATTTTTAACAATATCAGGTCAGTCTGGTATAATAAATAGATAGGTATATATAACGACTACGTAGTAGTTAGTACTTATACTCTGTTATTAAAATCCACGTCACATACTTTCGCGCGGTAAAGTAACAGTCATAACTATTTCAGGAACTATAACGATGACTTCATTCTATTGATTTTCTATCGGGTCATTTGTCCAGTGTAAACAAGCACCTTTTGCACCCTCTCCAAATTAATTGAGCATTAAAGCAAGTGCTTGTCTGTTAAACTTTTATGAGTTGTTTGCACAATGCTACACTTCATGGGGGTTGATTATAAATATAACGGTAATAGCTAAGGTAACATTGAAATCACTGTCAATAACGTTTTTAGGAACTAGATGTTTACAGGATGGAAGGATACGATGTACTAGGAAGGTAACAATTTTTTTTCTTAGATTGTCAGTAGTCGATAAATGAATAGATACCTACCTACCATTGTTAATTTATGTCTATAACCCCAGCAAACCTTTTTTTTAAAGTGAATTTAAAATTTAAAATTTTAAAAGTGAATATTAAGTTACCTAGTTATCAATAAAAAAAATAATTTACTCTGCAGCATTGCACCCTTTTCCCGCGTTTTTACCTGTCCGTTGCGGCCATATTGTAATGGCGGCGGCGGACCGGAACGGCATGGTGCCAGCCACCGCACGATTCCTGGTTCCCGAAATTATCTTATCCTTTCCCCCGCGACCACCCTAACCATATTGCATGATTTTATTGCCATTTTATTACATAAAGGGAATTTCTACGATTTTTGTGTTCAGTTGGAATTTTATTGTTATCAAAGTTATTCATTAGCTGAAGAAATTAGAAAATTATTAAAAAATAACGGAATTAAGTACCTACCTATGGGAATTAAATTATTACGTGTCTATATGTAGGTATATGTACATACTTAAAATAAAAAATACCAATAATGGATAGAATTTTATGAATGTCATCATATCTATTCTGTGAAAAATGTTATGTCATTATAATTCCCCATGAATTTCAATTACTTATCTTTAAAAGGTTCCTTCACCTTTACAGTAAGTTAAACAAGGTGTTGTTAAAACGGTGTATACGTAGGTAAGTATATTAATTTTAAAACTACCTTGGCATAATGGAACTGCGTTTTATGGTTCCGTAGTCAATATGGGACCCTCATACGAGTACCTACATAGTTTCGTTATATACCTACTTACATAATGTAGCCAGACTGCTAGACCTTAGTACCTACGAGATATAAGAAAATTACCTTCGAATCGACCTAAAGTGTTAGAAATTCTTTAAAAACTGTTTTTCATTGTTGGATTAACTTTTGCTAAGTTATATTAAACCTACTATGGTTTAATGTTGAGTGTAATATTGGAAACGCCTATCATCCAAATATACAATTTGAAAATAGGAACGTACAAGCAGGGCCTGGTCTAACCTGGTAAGTCTTCGTCGCCGGTTGTCGGCCTTGAAAGAGTAATTCTAATACATCTACGAAATTATAAACTCGCACGCCTGCATGAAACTCCATCGACGTGTCAATCACTTCCCCCTCGCAATACGCTGCTCACATCGCATATTGAATGTCGTCCAATCAAGCAGGTAATCGGTAATTTTCCAAGTCGATGCGTTGACTTATATTTTCCAGTCGATATGATTATTACTCGTATTATCCTCTTAAGCTTTCTTTAGGTTTCAAATAAAAAAAATATTTATGGCACCTCGTTGTATTTACATAAATAAAACATACCTACTACATAAGTACATACCTATAACAATGTCAAAGAATAGTTTAAACTTTGACTAGAAAGTATAATTAAAGAGTTTAAATAAATTAAGTATGTTGGTACCTACCTAACGCTTTAGTAATCATACCTAAAGCAAAAAAGTGGGCTGTTCACCGTTGAGTTCCCCTGCCTCAATTCACCACTGATTTTGTTGTCCGGTTAAGACTATATCGAGCAATCATCATTGAATCTGAATGAGTGTAGAGAGTATGATAAACTTTTCTAATTACCGGACATGAGGAATATATCAAATATTACTTACAAAATATTACTTAAAAATGACAACGTAAAAAGCGGAATGCCACGGAATTAAAATACACGTGATTAGATGACATTGCCATTATGAGGGGTAGGTAACAAGGAAAATCGCTCAAAATATCTCACGTAATTTATGGACACCCCCTCATCAGAACTAAAGCAATAATATTATAAAAAAATTTACACTAGATTGTTTTATGTATGAAACTATCTACAATAAAAGAACACATCCTACAAAAATCGTTACGTAATTGTTATTGCGTCACTTTGAGGGTGTCCTGTGACTAATAATTAGTTACACAGCTCATATGTCGCACGGAACACCTGTCGGGAAGTGCAGGCGGCCGTTTGTTTCTCAATGGTAATTACCATCATAAAACTACCCCACTGCAATTGGTACGAGTAACTATTCGTGAACAGTGACCCTCTCGACGTAGCGTAGAATTTATTAATGTAAATAAATTGTTTGTCTTGATTTGAATACTGTAATGTCACTCAATGTAACTTCACTTGTAGTTTGGCGATTTTTTGGGTATCTTTAGACACAATAAAATTATTAATGCTAGGAATTGAATAAAAAAACATTTTGTTCGATAAGGGTTTTATTCCGAATAATTTAAAAACGTGTAAACACTGTATAAAATGAAAAGAGTTATAAACTAAAATTAGTCTTAGTCTAGCAACACAATATTGGAAATACAATATATTACTTGATAATGTTTTTTTAGAAAAAGATAGGTATACAGTTCCAAACATTAAATGAAAATGGTCAATCAGAAATATAGCACCGTGATAAGATATCTTAGTAGTTACCCCAAATACATGGATGGCTATTGTTTTGATCATATTGACATTTATTACCTTAACAGCCGAAGAGCTACTGAACCCTCCAACTAACGGATTTCTGTAAGGCTAGAAATTTGTGGAGTGATGAGTCAAAATACACCAAAGTTCTGCCAGGCGAATCGAAAGGCGCATGTTTATGCACTTAAAACTATGCACCTTTCGATTCGCCTGTCAGATAGTTGTGCTTACCCAAATCGCCTGTAAATTTTTATCCATAAATATC
>DWKA01001058.1:0-13524 GCA_018249155.1 Panoquina ocola ocola
TTAAAAAAACCGCATCAAAATCCGTTGCGTAGTTTTAAAGATTTAAGCGTACAAAGGGATATAGGGACAGAAAAAGCGACTTTATTTTATTCTATGTAATGATATAAAATTTGGTCCGTAATACACAAATAGTAATAACTATGTATGTAATAATCAATGACAGTTCCATAGTTCATTAATTAACCATTTACAATTTACATTATCACTACGCGGAATCGACTGTGATTTGCGACACAGTGCTACAGTTCATAGACAATGAGCTATAAATTATTTCACTTGTGATATTTATTCAGTTGGTATAGTACAGCCCTGTAAAAATACTGGTAGCGCGTTTCCTACATCTGAATAGAGCCGTGGAGTGCTTGGAATGAGCGCGTCCTACTGTGCTAAAAAAACAAAGGAATCCTTCTTTTCAAGCCAAAACGCCTCGGAGTTTGCTGAAAGGATTTTCCCTGTGGGTTTGACTATACTTTTGAGGTTCCGTGGGCGAATGGTGTGAGTTGTAATCCTTGTTGCAATTTTTGTTACATTTATAGCTGTATTTTTATATAATTTCTTAAGTAAAATTACTTTAAAAGAATTCTCAAATTTTGCACGGAGAGTATAGCAGTATAAGTTTAACGGGATCCTTAGTACAGCTGCTACCATATTTATCAGATAATTTTGTAACAAGGAGTAAAAATATTTAGTTAACTTCACCGCATACTGCAGAAAGTTGTCGATTATTTCCAGTTCGATATTCAATTTAAATCAATCTGCCGAGCTAAACGAGCCACTCATCCCCTCCAATGTTCATTTATGTAAACATCCCTCAGGCATTTGTAAGCTGCGTGAATGAAACAAGAATTCTATTATAGGTTAGGCCAAGGAACTTGGCAAGCCGTAAGAAAGAGACAGATAGATGCGCAGAAGTCGTTTTTAGGTACCGGGGATCGTGATTGGCTCGGTACCTAAAAAATGATCTTCTGCGCATCTATCTGTCTCTTTTACGCCTGGCCAAGTTGCTTGGCCCAAGCTATAATAACTGTGAAGAATAAATTGAACCATAGATTATAATTGTAAAGTAAGTGATCTTATTATATTTTAAATAGCAGATGACCCTTATAAAATTCAATCAATCAATCAAACAATCGACGAAAGTAATAATTTTACTAACAATTATATTTTTTAATATAAAATGACAAATAAATGTGTTAAATCATAAATTATTATTAATAACCGTAGGCATTCTGAAGGAATAGTTAATTAACAGATGTCTGAAATAATATTATTTCAAAAGTAATTTGAATATAAATTAAATGGTATATTTTTAAGATGTTAATAATACTAAAACAACAAGCGTTAAAACAAATTTAATAGTTTTTTATACTGCTGAAGAGTTATAAACGAATTTATACGAGTAGTACGAACGAAATTTCATCTGAATTTTATTGGCTAGCACAACCCTCTTAAATAACATCAAAAATTATGATTGTAAATAAATCTCGATAAATTGCTACTTCTGAAGGCAGACTGATGAAACGTTTCATTCCAATGTTGCTAGGTACTCGCTCAATTACTTTATTATTGTGAACGGACGTATAGGTGCTAGTTGATTTGCTATTGAAAAGTTTTGATATTATGTATCATTCTTTTTGGTTGTTCTAATTAATTTCGAATTACAACATTACTAGAGAAGTTTCCTCTCTTTGGAGCCTGTTTTGAAGAACTGAGATGGTGTTGGTCATGAGAATAAAGACCTATGACAAAGTCCCTAATGATATAATATTCTACTCTTTTGATTTTGAGGTTTGATTAATTATCAAACAACCATCATCTCAATCATATTTATTAATATAAATCATGTGCAAGCCATTTATAGCCTGTATCTCTCTATTGGGTTGTAGCAACTTGTCAACAGATGACTGGTTAAATCGGTTGATTACACAAACAAGGTAGCATTTACAATCTCAAACGTATATTTGGATCTCAAACATGTCTAATCGGAACGTCTCTCAGTCTGATTACTGTAATTAACTGCTAGGTGTATTACACATTCGCCTAAGTCAATCGACGTATTAGTGTAAGTGGAGACATTTTGTTGTTACCATAAATATTGTCTTAGTATTGACATCATTGTTGATATTGTCAGGGTGTTTTCTTATCTTTCTTTTCATTTTATCATTTTGTGTAGATATAGTTGAAAGACTGGAAAACGATGAGAAAATGATATAGACAATTTTATCACTCTTATATTTTTTCATATTCATTTCTTCTCTATTAAATCATTCACTATTTTCATTTAAAAATCTCTTAGAAAAGCGATCTCAAGATCCAATGTGAATGCACTAGCTTCAATCTACGGGATTAAAACTGAAACCTGTTTTAAATGTCACCCCAATCTCCCAGGTCACAAGACCTCATAGTTTATCTTTCGTACTATTCTTCGCTGACACAGTTTCATTAAAACCATTTTTTCTTGGCATAATATGAAAATGGAGTCTCGGCTACCATATGGAACTTAAAACAATTATGTTTTATCTCACCTTTATACCCTCAGTCCATTTCGGGTCATGCTCATTACGCGTGCCTAATGACTCAAGCTTGTTCGCAAACTACACGTCCTGTCCCTACTTAATGGGATGTCTAGATATTTCCAGTACCTCTCAAGAACTCTCTTGTTAGAGAAACAATATAATAATACTAATATACAGTGTTATTTGAATATACTTAGAATTTTATATTTCTTTTATCTTTTGCTTAGATTTCAGAATTCTTAGAATTCGTTATTTGATGTTGATGAAAACAAAAACTCGTATTTTAAAGTTTATTTAATACAGTCAAATCATTCATAATTTTGGCTTAAAAGAAACATGTAAAAATTGGCTTACCAATTTACGACTACAAAATAGAATTGTTTATTTTTTAAACATTTACATAATTAAGACATCCTAAGTAACTCCGAGAAAAAATATTTTTATCTCATCGATAATAAAACTGTTTCGCTTGGCAGGATCAGTAAACTCAATACACTAGTACTGCGTTAAAAGGGTCCTCAAATTAATAATATTCTTTTTTGTTTCAGGTACATCAACAGCTCTATAGTAACGTTATAAAGATTTCGCAAGTATTCCAAGTCGAATCTCAAGTTTTAAATATTCATAAAAACTGCGAGGGAATGAAACAACACTCAACTTTCCACAAATCCTGAATAAAGAGTTCCAAGTAAAGAATAAACGTAATTAGACGACGTATTTCAAAATTTGGAAGAGAAAAGAATTTTCGACAATTTTATGGTCACGTTTAGGAATTTTCTTTTTGTAATTGCGTATTTTATTATGTGCCGTCTTATACTATGATTCAATCAATGAATTACTTTTCAAAGAATTTACTATCGCATATTTTGTTAAAATCAACAAAATAAATTAATCATAGTTTAAAAACAGCCTTATATGAAATTCCTTTAACTATTCTTATGCAGCAATATGTAATGTGAATTACAAATATTTCAATATTTATCAGCAATTCTTCTGTAAAACGCGATTCTTGTTTCACTTTTCCCGAATTATTTTACGTTTAAATTTTTTGTTTTCATTTCGCTTTTAATTTTTTATCAGTATTTTTATCTGTCGTTAACGATGGCGAATTCAGAATTGCAAATGCCGTTAATTGCCTGATGAATGCGACGCGACTTATTGTTGAAATGTTTAACATTTCTAAAGACCGAATAACTTAACGAAATGCCTTTGACGTCAATAATCACGCCTGGATGCTGTCAAATTAGAATTTCACAGACCATTAGAAATACTTAGAATCTGATTATAATATTGTAGTTTTTCTCAACTAAAACTTTACGACTAAGATGGTTTACTGAATAGGTACGTATCCGTAATAAGTATACTTCAATACCTCATCAAATTAATTCAACTTTCAATGGAGATAATAACAAAGTTATTCTATTACAAAAAAACGAAAAAACCAAATCCTAAGTAAATGTTATTAAAGTTCTTTAACTTATCTATTTAAAAACAAACTAGCTAAATTTTACACGTTTCAAGGAAAAAGGTTGTAAAATCGAATCATGATAAAATGTAAAACAAAATCACAAACCCACAATTGAGAACGAGATGCAAAACAACTGTACTTACTTAAGGTGTACGATGGGCCAAAGTATTTCAAATGTTCTCAACTCCAGTGAAGAGCCCAGGCGAATTCATCAGTATTATTTGCGCGAAAACACTGCTAAATTGGTTCCCTCTTCTGTGGAGAGGTTTTCTTTAACTTTAAACCGTAATAAATTAGACCGAATTTTACAGCAAATCTTCTTAATTCCAATACACTCGGTAGAAAATAATACCAGGGTTTTCAAAAAATATACTAATATAGATACTCGTATAATTTGAAAACAAAATTCCATATATTTGCAGTGTAAAAGTAAAAAATAATCTAAAATAATATTTAAGTATCTCGTCACTGCATAAGAATCAGAATTCTTAGTACAAAAAGCTGTTCCAGCTATTGCAAAGAAATGAATGGTTGGCCTATTTATTTTGCGAAAGTGAGAAGTGTCATCTCCGGCTTCCTTGGAAGATCGATAGCAATTTTTTTAAATACCAACCATTTTATAAAATTTTGAATGAAGTTTTGACAAATAAAAATTATTTTAGGTTTTGAAATTTATCGAAGCAACAGTAGATTCACTACAATTTATTGATATAATTATGTCATGAAATAATATTTATTTATTTACAAATCATTTGGTTTTTTACAAAGGTTAAATCAGATGTTACTAAGACTAAGATATTATTACTTTGATTACTTTAATCCTGCAAAGATCAAATGTATTCATTTCTCTGTGGGTAACTGTTTAGTAAACAAATTAAGTTAAAATATGGAATCTATATTACTAAAATTAATGCTACCAACTAGAAAATTGACATTTAATCCATCAATCTTCCCCGTACTTTATCAAACATTATCACCATTTTTATACAGCTTATTGAGATTGATTTGGTAACTGTTCCATTAGTAAATGAATTCTGGCAAATTGATAGAAGTACAGGCCCCACATACTAGCGCAGTAACATAAGTAAATTGTTCACGAAACAGAAATGCGCAGGCATTATTGATATTAATACTTCCTTCAAATGGATCATCGTAATTCATTTTGCCGCTGCACGAAAACATGAGGCTTAAATGGCCTTCCTTCATTTATTTTCTGTCAGCCACAAACTGCCGCATCAATTTGTGTGGGCTTATTGATAGGGAAATAGAATCTTTTTGACAAGTGAACTGTTTCACGAATACGTTATCGGAAATTGTACAGCAGTTTTTTGATGCTAATTGCAGCATTCATTAAATACCTGACAAGATACATTCAGGCTTCTAAAGACAGATAGAGATATAAAATAAAGATTAATTTGATTATTAACTTCAATAAAGTTTTATATTAGGATAATATTTAATTCACCGAAAACCATTAGATTGTCCTTGTCTATTTTTAAGAAACCTCGAAGTCTATATCAAATAAACAATTGAAAAACAATGTAAATAAATAACCTTTTAGCACTTATCTTATATATTTACATCCAAACAATTTTCTATTTATCAGTAAGATCCGAGCATAAAAACATTTAGACGATTTCACTTAGGCTTAAATTGAAATGACAATGAACCCTTAATCAATTACTGCCTGTCAGATTGACAGCACTTTCATTGGGGATTATGGACGATTGCTGATAAACTTAAAATTATGGTCCTAAAATTTGTACGTAATATTATAAGCTGATTCATCTTGTCTAATCTTTTTATTATTCATATTATGTATATATGATGTTATTGTGATTAGTTCATAATCTGTGCAATATCTATGATTATTTTATTAATCTAGCAATTTTAGGAACACGTGAACAAATTAAGCATAATTAATAATATTTTAAATTGCAATATTTTAAAATGTACGTCTAGACAGCATTCACTGAGCTTCATCTTTGCAATTAGCTTGAATTTTGAACCTATTTTTAGCTTGAAGCTTACACAACCAATTACTTTATAGTCTTTAATTGTTTTAAACATGGCGGTTAACATAATTGCTATATTTTTTCAGTCACGTACAAACTGTTAACGAACTGACGAAAATGTTCGTAAAATGAAAAAGTTGGCCAAGATTTTTTTTTAATAATTTATACTTAATATTTTTTGAAGTACAAAATTGAAAGTATCACATTCTCGCGCATTTCGAATATATGTATTAACTAAAGTGATAAAAGAATAAACACAACGAGATTTAAATGAGATTATAAATAATTATCAAATTAAGTTTAGATTTAGAATAGAGCCATTTCTTTCGCCATATCGTGGTCAAGCGCTACCCTATAAAATGTAAAAAAAATCTTCTCCTCTATAACAAAGCACCTTTTTGAAATGATGGACCTGTGATACCTATACCTGAATTATACCTATAAATGAATTTTTAGTTTGAATCAAAACTCAAACAAACAAACAAAACTCACGATACATAACTAATACTAATACATTTAGATTTTAGATGATACAATTGCTGGTATTCTTACAATCGTCACCCCAAACTGGTGTAATCCGCCCTGATTTATCATCTCGATGGGCTGATTATTTCCTGTGCATTAGCTGTGATGAATGTATTTGCGTTTGAGATCCGGGGATTACTTAGTAAAGCGATTTGTTTTCGTTATCTGTCTTAATCAAAACTATTTTTACTTGCGAAATTGTAAAAATGTCCCTATAAAAAGATTTTAGGGCTTTTGAAAAGAAGTTTTAGTTCGGCCTTGTCAATACTTTCTAATGGTCTTGGCTAATAAAGTGCAAAGTTAACAATAAGTATTAAAGTGTAGTCTGTAGCATTCCCATTAAAATAATATTCATCAATCAGAATCAAATTGGGTAATAAAATTGAGAAAATCAATTTGATTAAATTGAGAATGCATGAGCATAATGAAATAGAAACAGTTGGCCGTGTTGAAGAACCCCTGGTTTAAATGGACAATGCAGAGGCCAGCGAGTCATGCTATGACATATGGAGAGTCAGTATAACTTAATTAGGTGTTGTTGCCCGCACGCATTTTATTCATATACGAAGTTATTGTATTTATTATTACAAAACTTCGAGTTTTTCTCTTGGAATTATATAGTTTCAATATTTTTTTTGGAATGAAATCTAGTCGTTAATTTCTTGATTGTTAGTTTTGCTAAAAGAAACAATGTTATTATTATGTTTAATTATCTGTACCTTATAAACATTATTAACACTATGAGATAACAGCTGCAGAAAAGGTTATAAATCTCACAAATAGTTTGATGCTTCATATTTTGCACTTTGTAGAAAATATTTTTTACCTTCCGGAAAAATCTTGGCCACAGTCAGCAGAGTGAAATAAATTGCTTGTAAAAACGTGGGTGAGGCATAAAAAGAAAACTGTTATAGCATCAAGAGTCTCGTAATTAATGGAGATGTCCAACGGCGGCAAAATAACGAATATACGTTTTTCGCGCCAACATTTGACATTAGCTTGAATTTTATATTTCGAATAAAATTTGTAACGTTCCAATTCACGGCACTTAAAAATTGTTTACTGTGTGAGTTTGCCTTTTCATGAACTAAGTCCGCGTTTCGTGTCCAACTTGTAGCTACTTGACCGAGAAATTTTCGTTGTTTGTTAGTAGTTTTCTGGAAGTAAAATATACGAGTATTTTTATTTATAGAACTTAATTCTTTTATAACGTTAACTTCATCGTGTTAATTAAATACAGCGATGAAAACTTTTGTAAAGTCCAATTTCAATTTGCAATTACTTTAACACAGTATGTGCTTATATGTATAAAACATATACGTTAAATCGAATTGGTCATTAGCATTCGCTCACTTTTCGTATTTTGATTATAATTACATTTTTATAAATAAAATTACATAATTTCACAATTATTATGTTATTTTACTGTGTTGGTTCTTCTTACTGTCCTCGTGGTATGTTTGTTATATGCAAGATTGCATTTCGTTTCATCTTAATCTCAAGTCATACTACTATCAACACTTTAAAACTTGACCCTATCATCCGTCTCGTAAATTGATGCAAAGATATTCTTGACAAAACGAATGAGTAATACGCGTAGCATCCGAGATGAAAAATGACTAGACTTCCGTCAGAAAACTCATACTACTGGCGTCGAAAAAAACATTAATTTCGACACATCGGTAAACTCGGCTCCCGGGTTCGCAATATCCATCATGGAGACTATTTGCATAGAGGGTGATAAATCTGAGGAAGAAATCTTATATGTAGACGATATTGGTACTGGAGCTATAACAGCAATGTATCATCTCGGATTCATTTGCTGACTTATTGCCCTATATTCTGCTTTAGAGGACGGAGATCGTTCTGAACTGGGAATAAGCAGTAACGAAGGCATTGCATTTCCCCGAACACGAACTATGGTATCGTGAACGCTTGGTACTTAACAAGATTTTAATGTTATACTGAACAGAAATAGACGTTTCAATATATTAAGAGTTCTAGGGTTCTATATACATATAAAGTATCATTACTTTTTTTTATTTTGTTGGTTTGCATTTGATTTTTCTATGCATACCATATATTTTTTAACTCTAACTTGATATATTTAAGATGACTTCAAATAACACGATTTGAATAATGGTAAACCATAATATTACCACAGTAGACTTTCTATATTTTAGTAGATAAATTACAGTTCCTAAAGATTTAACGTTACCGAGTAGAGCGTAGCTACGAAAGAAATAAGAGGAAATCTGCTTTCTCAGAGTTCATTCCTCTTTTTTGTTATTACCCTCGATTTCGTTCCATTCTCCGGTCACAACGTATTCATTCGTTTTTAATAAGGATCACACTAAGATTTATGCTTCTAGAATTATCTTGTACCTAAAAAACAAAAATATCTATGTAGCTGTTTAACAATGCTTGACACTTTTACAAAAGTAATTAAATTTAAAACTTTAGCTATAATATAACATTAGAATAGATTTGTATATCATAATTATATCTAGTGTAATTTCAAATATATATCTATCTTATTTTATTTCAAATGAATAAAAGAAATTTCTTCAGTTTCAGGTGAGTCTTGCCTCTTGGCGAGGGACTCTAAGGTACTCCAATATAAAACTATAGGAATGGTTGTTGTATGAATTGATTTCTAAAGTTATTTATTTTCAGTTCTGAATTGGCTGAAAACTGAGTCTTTGGATGTAAGTAATCGGGACGGATTTCATTTATAAACAACCAAATATCCAGCAAACTCCGCTAACGTTATTGGCGATTTTTACAAATAGTAACCAAAGAATCTTAAACTCCAACACTTCCGGACAATTCGTATTTTTGTTTCAGTTTACCTATACACCAAAACATTTGAACTATAAATGGAATCCGATCCCTCGAAGCCTAAATTAACCGATTTCAATTAATCTCGAGCTTAGCTCAGTGATCCAAAAACAAACGAGTCATCGAAATTAAATTCACTTTTCTTTCCTTTTTCTGTCTTTTCATTTGCGATGTTTTATATTATTATTTGAACACTTGAAAATCTTCCGACAGCCACGTTCGCACTCTCCTGAAACGTTATTTTAAGTTCGTTATGTTTTACTTTCCGCCTTAATCGTTCCATATACATGTAACTGTCTGTCTGTACTGTTTTGTTTCTCACTGTTAGCTATACTTTTACTATCTCTGTCTGCTTTATCCGTCGTGCCGTTGTTCTAGATCTCTGTCATTGCCTGCTCTATTATTTTTAGTTAGCCCTTTTTTATGTTACATAAAGCATTTGCATCTAAATGTTCATGTAGTTACATATAATTATATTCATAGATAAATGTGTATTGAATATCTTAGTTAGTTGTCGTAACATCTAGTAAGCGATAGCTATCTACTGACATCTGTTAACATGTTAAGCGTAAACAAATCGTACAGCTTATCCATGTTGTCAGCTTGTAATCCATGTTCATTATTTATCAGTACATTGTAATTGTGATAATTGTCTTAACTTTAATTAATTGGACTCATTAACCTGACGCCAAATTCGTGTATGGATAAGCAGGTGGACGGAGCGGCCGTGGACCGGACAAAACGTCGGGCACCGCAAGGATATTTAATTACATGCCACAGCCGCGGCATTATGAAACTACTAAAAATTTCATAAGTTCCTGAGCTTGCAGACCTCAAAATATTGATCGTGCCTCTCTCTCATTCATGCCAACGTGTGACAAAGCCCGTTTCGGCACACTGCCGGCAGCCACTCACACACACGTGGTCACACGTTGTACTTAAACCGTTTCGGTGGGCGGCATCTGACGATGGGGGTAAGGGGACATTTAAGTATCGCATGCGCACTGACGCCTCTCCGCGCTTAAGCGCTTTGCTGTCCTATTAAACGTTGGACTAACAAATAAAGTCCACCGCTCATTTCGCTTGCTGCTGCGGAATCAACGGTATGCAGAAGTGAGATGTTAAAATATGCAAAACTATTAAGAATTTAACATTTTCGATCTTTGGTTGTAATTGTGAATTATTTCAACGGATTGCAGAGGATACTTGGTTTTATAGCGGCCAAGGGGGTGTGTAAATACGGCTGTCGTTACCCGATTTTGTAGTAATGGCCTCCATTCGAGTTCCTGCTCATGGGCAGTTTTATTAGGTCCTCTGAGGATCTACTACGAATGAGACACTTTATTACCTACCTTTAACAACCTCAATATTCCACGCCTGCATACTCTTGTTTATTATAACCACTTGAGAACGATATGAAACAGGTAAGTTTATGAATAGTCAAACATGGTTTTAGTGACATTGTAAATATTACTAAAGCGAGAAGATCTAAATATCAAGTAATATATTTGAATTGTCGACTGTCCAATGGGGATGTCTTCAATGCTACTTAATCCAAAAATTTTAGGTACTTACTTCTGCCATCAAGGTGCTTATTGACTATTTAGGTAAAAAATATAGAGAGAAAATATCTTATTCATTCAATACGACAACAAACAATCAAATAAACACATATTTCCAATGTAGGTACCTGAGCAATTTTATAATTTTTTTTATTTATAGAATTGAATTATCTTTCTAATTGTAGTCAAATCAAGAACGTATAGTGAGGATGACGTGTCAAAACAACGTTATAGCTCGTCAGCGCTGGCGCTAACGCGAACTTCCATTTCCTGACAAAGGCGGAGGCTCGCTATAGTTTTAGAACAAAAGCATTCCACAAAGGCAATATTTCAAACCAGTATAACGACATTCGCTGCAATTCTGCGCGATTCGATAGTAAAATTCAAGTCGGGGAAGTCGATTATATTTTTCTTGACAATCCTTAGTAACATAATTCAAAATTTGTCACTTTGTCTGTAGGTAGGAGATGGCAATGATAGAGCGTTTGCTTTCCATAACACATTAAAAAAACCGTTAAAAAATAGCGTGAGAATGACTGAGTCGAATTTGGAGTTATCCAGTCTAGTTAACTTTGGATTGGTAATAGGTACGTATAAAATAGGACCAGAAATATTATCCTTATAATAATAAATAACCGTTCATACACTCCTATGTGTAACGAGTGTACGCTCACGCACACAAGTTTTAAGATACATTCATTAGCATGATTCAAATATAAGAACAACGCCATCTAGTGTTAGGTATATTTAAACAAACCTTTATAGAAAACGAAATCTTCAAGTAAATTCCTATCGCACCAACCATATAGTCAGACCTGCATTTATTCATTTTTAATCTGTCATCCGTATTTGAAGCCGAGGGGTTTCGGTCGGCTGCAGTCAGAATTTAATGATTATTTCGAAACTTCGTTAACACCACTCCATTCGAAAAGTTCGAAGGGATAATATATCAAGCCGGTGACGAGTTTCGTTGCAATCTGGCCTGATTGTTAATTCGGCGGCAAAATTCACATCACGTTCGATCTGGCTATAAACAATTATTAACGCGCCGCCGAACAACCGTATGAGCATGTGAAGTTTTCGAGAGAGTTTTTAATAGTTCGTTAATTTGAAGTGGACGACAGTCGCGCGGAATGAAGCAATCGTTTTAACCACTTTTGAAACGAACTCTTATGAAAAATGGCCTCCGTTGTGCGATTTTTCCATAGTCAAACGTCATTGGCAAAGACTAGGTGTAAAAAGTTATAAATATCTGGAATTAACTTATCGATTGAGGAGTTTAAGGGGGCCTAATAAAGAAATATTGAATTAGCGATGACGAAAGTAGAAAATAAAATATATGGAATTGACATTCGTTGACGAAACGTCATGTGGTCATTCGACAATCTGGTAGACAATGTATTATTGTGAAACGAATCGCTTGCTAAGTGAAGCTATCTATCACTTTTATAGGAATTCTCGTCCATAAGAAAGTACCCTTCGGAAAACGGTGGTAAAACCAAAAAAATAACCTACATAAGTGTATCAATTATACCTATAGAAGTCCAGTTAATAGAAGCATATAGTACTATCGAGGACCATAGACATCTAAACCGACAAAATATACATGAAGCTGACACTTTTTCACCTGGCTGTACTTTAGACGAATGTGCGAGTTGATGACAGAAATAGTTAAATTCAAAACGTGACAAGTGGCCCGATCGGGCGAGTCCTTGTCGGGCGAGATGACGAATAACTAGCCAACAAAGAAGCAACCAAAGTAAACCAGCCAGTGATTACCGCAGAAACAATAAAACGCGACCTAAATACTTTTAATTCTATCTTGAATAATTACATCGACCTTTCACACCGCCGCAAAACGTACAATTGGTTAATAAAATATTTTTACCGTTCACACCGCTGTAAAAATGTCAATCGGCATTAGGGAGGGGAAAAGGCAGTGGCCTATTGAACCTTATGAGCCGTGAGGCTTTAAGCTTTCGTTTAATTAAAAAGGCGTCGCTTTAATTGGAAAAGTATTCATTTACCGACTCTTTTGTTTGGTGTGTCGCTGTGATTTATATTTTGTAGCCGACAGCTATCCCTGAATAGGATCGGTTTAGCGTTCCGTGAGGAGGAATCAATGTCATGGGTTCACGCGGCGCATATGCTATGTACGATTTAAAGTCAGACTAAATCAGACGAGGATTTACGGCGTACTAACTATTGTTAGACCCTGGGAATGTTAAACCCTTAATATTTATTTTTTTGTTTGAAAATCGTGGAAGAGTTCATAGAGATAAACTTAGGGATTTTTCTCTAAGATATTCTTCAGGATATTAAAGAGGAAATCTGGGAAAGAAGGGCTTTAAAAGTTAAAGATAAAATGTATCTTCTAAACGCCATCAATACTCATCTAACTTGTGACGTTGTTACTATAGGTTCAGAGGATTAGGGAAACAAAATGATACCTCGGCGGTACACACTAAACAATCGAATACATAATAAATGCACTTGTATACGTGTAGGATTTCCCTGTACCGCGGGTGGCATGGACGACACTCAAATAACACATCACTAACACCCATGACCCGAGAACAAATATTTATCTGTCACAT
>DWKA01001059.1:0-13515 GCA_018249155.1 Panoquina ocola ocola
AGCTGGTAACATTATTTCAAAAATTGACATTAGCATGTGTCAATTTAGTCCGTACCGAAAAAAAACGGAGTATAGTAGTTCTTTGCGAAATAATCGCCTATGCACACAATAACGATTACACCCGGTATATCTTTTTTTTATTGGTATCTAAATTAATGGTTCCTTGAATTCATAAATTATCGATAGGTAGTATCGATTTTCCTGATTAAAACTTTAAAAGTGATTATAGATTATCTGTGCCGTGCGTCCGTCTTGTCTTGTCACAACTCACAAGTTGACAAGTGTTATCTGTGGACTTGTCTCCGAAAGTACGAATGAATGTTCAATTGAAGAATCTTGTTACATTTACAGAAATATTTTAGAATTGCAATGAATTGTTTAAATTGTGAATAAAATAGTAAACTAATAAAGCACAAAATGTCTTCGGAACAACCGGATCTTCTGTTCTTCGATACCTTTTCTCATGACAACAGTGAGGTGGGTTCCAATGTGATTTTTATCCTACTTGTTTTTGCATTTCACGTTATTAATAACAATATTATATTGTGTAAACTATCCCTATTTCATCGGCGTCGATAGGAAACATATTAATTTTACGTTGTATTTAACTTTATCACACATAACTTGCGATTATTAGTTCATTATTACCAATATTTTTCTTTGTACATTAGCGCATGCCTAATAGAAGTATGAAAGCTTGTATATAAATTGTTTAATATCAGGGCCACAAAGACCAATACACATATTTTTCTTTGAATCTGATAACTGTAAGACAGATCACAGATTGCTCAGTTCATTTGAAATCCAGAGCATGTCATGTAATATTGATGAAGTCGCTGACGCAAATACTCTCGTATATCTTCACAATTGGCCTCATTGTATTTACAAATTCTTTCAAAAGTTTGCCCGTGTATTGTTCGAAGATTGTTATTGTGAAGAGTGCCTTTAAATAGATTTAGCATTATGTAAAAACGATACTTGACGCTTTGGGGTTTCACAAGCATTTCTACCTGAGAGCTGTGAACATTCACAATTGGAACCATTCCATTGATAGTTTTCTCAATTACATTTCAAAAGAAAAGCTGGAGTGTAGCTCCATTTGTAGCAGGTATTCCATTAATCATATTTTTGGTATTATTGGAGTGTGTCGGTATTTCACTATTTTCAGGCTAGCATTAGAGATACTAAACATACTTTAAATTCAGTAAAACAAGATTTTTTTCATAGATATTTGTAAATTTAAAGTTTTTGTCAAAAGCATGCATACTTAAAGCATTAAAGATTACATTAATTGAAATTGAAAATTTTTGGAACCAGCCAGGAAGTATTTTTTTGCATATGTTAAAGCAAAAATTAAATATTCTTCATAACTTTTTTAAAAATATAACAATGTTTAAAATATTAAATAAAACTTTGTATTTTACTTTAATTTCCAGGAGCTGAATTTAGATCTGGTACAGTTCCCAAAGTCTGTTTATGTCAGAGAAATTCGCATTATACCACTGGGAGCTCGCGTGGAAGGTGATTTCCCTGGTGGGGTTCGTTTGGGAGCCACAAACCCAACCAAATTCCACATTGACTTCTTTGTAAATGATCTGAGTAAGCCCGGTGCTTCAACTTTTGAAGCCCTAGGAAGCATTGACTATTGGCAAAATGGACAAATTCACATGGAGTGTGGGGGACCTGATCAGCCTAGAATACCAACAGACGGTCTAGTGCTGAGAGGTAAAATATCTTCATTGTTAATTTTTTTTTTGCTTATTGAATTATTCTGAGTATCTATATTTGTAATTAAGTTGAGTTTATTTAAACGTAACATTTAGAAATAACGTTTATTTTTTCATACAATATTGTACAGAGTATTTTAAACTGTAACTTTGTAACTACACAATTAATAGTTTGTAAAAGAGGTTTTCATTGTGGTTATCTCATATTTTCAGGTTGGTACACAACCATCACTTTAGCAGTTTATGGTACTCTCACCCAAGTGTTGAATGACACACCTGTGCCTACTAATGTACCACCAACTGTTCAGAGGCCACAAGTAGCCCGGGAGATTCCTCAAGTACAAGCGGCACAGCCTCCACCTGAATGGCCACAAGACACTACAAATCCTATTCCATCGTACACAGGCAATGTAGCAACAAGCAACCCCGATGCTTATGGACCCAATAATTATCCAGAAAACTACGAGAACCAAATGTATAGGGGTGACTATTATAACAGTGAACAACCTAAGGATCCCAGGACATATCACCATATGGACGAAAACGAGTGGGAAAAGGATCGGAGGGAAATTAGCTGTGAGAGAGATGGAGATAGAATGCGACACAGCCCTCGATCGTTGGAACACGACAGAGACAGAGATAGACGCGATGGAAGAAGCCGCAGACGATCACTAGACAGATCGATAGGTCACAGTCGGGAATCATCTAGACTCCGAGATCGAAGTCGCGAACACGACAGAATAGAACGACATCATACCAGGTCACGTAGTAGGGAGAGAGATTATATAGTCAAAGGTGAATATAGACCGCTGAGCCGATCCAGATCACGAAGTATTGACAGAGATAGAGTGAGGGGTATATCTAAAGATCGAGACTGGGAGAGGGGTTCATATAAAAAAGACGATTATCGTCGCCACCGGGACGCTTCCTATGACCGTTCCCGAGGTGCTTCATACGAACCTCATTCACCGTATGACAAAAGGGCACCATCGTATGAGCGGAAAATACCATATGACAAATCTGGGCCATATGATAAACGTATGTCCCCTTACGACAAACGAAGCTCCTCCTATGAAAGACGCGCTCCGTCGTATGAGAAGCAATCTTCATACGACAGGAAAAGACTTTCTCCATATAGCCGGATTCGAGGGTCCAGCTATGGAAGTAGATCACCGAGTCGCGACGATCCGAGGAAAAGACCAAGAACACCGCCAGGCGATCGAAGACCAATATCTCCTAGAGAAGGAGATGTATCGAGTCCTATTAATTCAGTACGATCGGAAGATGCGCCTGACTACGACAGGAATAATAAACAAATCCCACGAATCGATTATTATCATCAAAATTACCGTCATAATAATTCGATTAGAAGTCCGTCACAGGAAGTCGATAATACATACATTGAGCAGCAACATCCCACCCTGGTTACGGTACCAATAATTGACAACGCAACAGCACCCAAACCAGAATCGCCGATACGTAATCCAGAAGAATCCATGGATGCTGAACAATTTGAACCTATATTGTCTGATGAAGATATCTGTGATGACATGGATGCACCTTACATGGAAACAGAATACGATGTAAATGAATATTGTGATGTCGATGACATTATCAAATATTATAATCCTTTTAGAGCTGAGTGGACGAAATACGAACATGAAAATAAGATAAACTTACTTTCAGATGCAAAGAACAAAGTTAAGGATGTCACAAACGCATCATTTGAGGAACTCTGTGAGTCCAGCTCAGATTTATTCAAGATAGCAGATATCGTTAAGACAGCAAAGAAGCGAGAACAGAAGTTTTTCGCCAGCACGTTCCAAGATATTGATACCCCCTCCAGAGAAGATTGGGTTCATCTGTGTGAACAATTGTTTGTTTACCTAAGCAATCTGTGTAAAACCACAGATATAATATTGAGAATTTTTGGTAATAATACTCAAAAGGATACGGACGAATTCACAGATATTGCCGATTTGTTGGTCACGTTTTGTAGAATCGGTTTAAACTTCGACTTTGCATTGGTACAACAGCAACCCACATATAAAATAAGGCACATGAAATGCGGGATCCGTCTCGCTGAGGCCATGATGTCTCATAAGCACAATGGATTGGTAATGGAGTCCTTGCTGAGAGCCGGGATTAACTTTCCAATGCTACTACTGGAAATGTACTCCAAGGAATATATGGCTCTCAGCATTCGGCTAATGATATTGAAATCATTGAACGCCTGTCTCTCTTCTAAGCAGTCAATCGAACATTTCATGCAAGACGCAGTATTCCCCAAGTTTAACAAGAACGAGAGCGACAACGACAGAAAACCCAAAAATGGTTACCAAGCATTGATTTCTATGATGGAGGCAAATCCTTTGGCAAGATTAAAATTTTCAATTAGCGCTTTAATAAAAAAGCTTAACATTTACGAGGTTCTCGCAAAACTTCACAGCTTGGTTATGAATTTTAACAAAAACACGGGAGAAGGAAATCAGACGGACGACCCCGAACTATCTGAAAGCGACGTCGAATTCATCGTAAATTCTTTCGCGGAAATATTGTACATGTATCGATCTCAATGTTTCCATTTGTCACAACCCAAAAGATTTCTCCCAGTTTCTGCGCAGTTTGAAATAAATAAAGAATGTTCGAACGAAATTCTTCTCGAGTTCTTTGGCATACACCGTACTTTGGAAGTGTGTCTGTATTTGCTGACCTGTCCCAATACCTGCAATAACTTGGTGATCACGAGCCCGATCCACGACTTTATTTATGAGTTAATTAACTCTCACAACGGTCTCGTGTTTTTATATAAGAATATGGAACTCAGTGGCCTCATATTTAAAACCTTGGTACATCCCTACGGTCAAACAAACGCCGAAGAGACCCCATACCCTCACGACAGCAATCTAAGCAACTACAGCGACTTACAAATTTTAGGTCTCGAGCTGGCGTACAGATTAAAAGCTATGTATTACTTGGAATCTATTTGCGATTTGCAAGCTGGGAAATCAGATGAAAACGAGCTGATCGACCGACTGCAAGCTCTGTACTGCCTCAGCTTTGGAAGTATCGGTAAAATAGCGGTTCCGGAAATTATTGTGATGGGAGACAATGCAGAATGTCTCATGGAAGTATTTGAAAGCGACCTAAAATCTAGAAACAAGGGGGAGTCACCGTCAAAACAAAAGTCTCCGGCTAAAGGCTACGCTATAGAATTGATCGTATCCGCCGTTCGATATTCGGCTAACGTACCGTTTTTAAAGAAGTACGGACAAAGACTAATTAACGTGTCCAAGGAACATGACAGATTCGAGCCGAGCGTGTCTAGCGTGTTACAAGAAGTTATCCCCTACTTAAAGCCCATCGAAAAAAACACTCTTCTCACCGGAGACGACATGGCCGAATGTGTCGAAATCCTGAAAGCAAGTTTGGAACACTCTTCTGACTTGCCCGGAGAATTGATGACGTGCTTGAGAATCCTACGCCACTTTTGCATATCGGATTACGAGAAAACGGTATCGATTGCGTGCGAGTCGCCCACGGAGGAATACGTCGAATTGAAGTATAAATATAACGTTCTTCAACTGTTTTCCCTGGACGGAGTGGCACACTTGGCAGGAATTTTGGATCGTTTGACGACGCACTTCGAGCAGCCCAGCATGCACACGTCGTTTTTTGCGTCCGTTAGAGGGCTACAGTTGGCACAGATGCTGCTGCCTTGCCTGAGGTTGCTGGACGAAATGCTCGCCCGGGTGGTGCGCAGTCGGGGGCCGAGGTTCCGCGACCTGACCGCCGCCCCGGTTCTGCTGAAAACTTACGGGATCGCCAAGGCCTTTCCGATCGGATCCATCGGGTACAGGACCGCGGCGAGAGCGGCCGAAGCCGCGGTGAGGGCGCTGCTCGCCTACGCCCAGCCGATCGCCGACGACGCCAACGACGGCGACTCCATCCGCCGCGGACCGTGGACGTCGCTCTGCTCCGAGGTGATATCCTACACGATGACGGCCCCGTACACCTTCGTGCCCGGGCTGCTCGTGTTCTCGGAGCTGCTCCCCCTCCCGCTCCCGATGCAGGCTAAGACCGCGCCCACGGAGCGCGAGCTGGCGGACGCGTCGAACGAGAGGCGGCTGTGGTCCGCGCACCTGCACGCCCTGTCGAGTGACCTGACCGACATGATCCAGATCATCTGCACGTCGACGTACCGGCCCGTGGTGCACATGCTGCGCCGCGTGTGCGTGCAGATCGCGGACCTGGCGCCTAACACGGCGGCCACGGTGGCGCGCGCGGCGGTGGGCGCCGTCACGCGCGAGATGAGGGAGGGCGAGCCGGCGTCGGCCAGCTGCGCGCGCGTGCTCGGCTTCCTGGCCTGCCTCGTGTCGCACGCGCCCGTCAAGTGCGCCGTGCTGCACGCGATGAACGGCGGCGGGCCCGGCGCCAGCGAGGTGCAGGTGGCGCTGTGCGGCGTGCTGGGCCTGGCGGGCGCCAGCGGCGAGCACGCGGCGGCGCAGGAGTTCGCGGCGCACGCGCTGGCCGCACTCTGCGACATCGAGGTCACGCTGATCCCGGTGACGGCGGCCTCCGACGCGCTGCTGGCCAACTCGCTGCCGAACAGGGAGTCATTGATGTCATTGCTGGACGCGACCGCCGACTGCCTGGAGTCGCCCACCAAGACGGGCGCCGTCGCGTCGTCGGTGCTGCGCGCCTACTTCGTGCTGACGGAGCACGAGTACGGCTTCCAGCAGTTCCGCAAGTTCGTCGCCAAGAGGAAGGAGACGCTCGGCAAGTACTTCAAGTGGGCGCTGGAGAGCTTCGGCGAGGACAAGATGGAGTGCCTGAGCCTGTACATTGACTTGTTCCGGATCCTGAAGGTGGAGGAGGAGGAGGGGCCCGTCGGGAGGAAGAGCGTGCTGAGCGTGAGCGAGATAGCGGACATGCTGGGGTACACGGCTAACGATGAAGATCATCCCGTTTTCAGTTTGGAGAAGATTTTGAAGGTTTGTTATTGCATTTCATGTATAAAATTCTTTTTTCTTATTTTTTTGTCCTGTAACTTATTTTCAATGATTGAAAGCTTTGCTGAAGTTAGACTTTTTTCAAGAATTGTTAGGATTAAATGTCATCTCACCTCAGTACTGGCCAAGCGCTAGTTGGTATTCCGTAAATTTACAGCACAAACTTTGAAACAAGATGACGTTAATTCTCAATTGTTTTTACAATAATCCATCTTCATAAGACTACTATCCACATCTTTTAGTTTACAACACCTATTCCACCCGTTTCTAGGACAACAACAGCGACGAGGAGGCGATCACCAACGCGGCCTTCCTAGCTTCACAACTCCGCAAGTGGAAGGCCGATGAAGTGGTCCCAGTTGAAGTGGCAGAGCCTTTGCCCCCGCCGCAGTCGCTGGTGGCGCAGTTCGCGGCTCGGCCGGTGCACGCGGCCGGCCACGCGGGGGATGAACGCCTCACTAGCAGCTACTGGCTCAACGTGCCGGCCGCGGGTGGGGATGATGACGTCAATGATAGTGAACTGGTGAGTTTTGATGACTAGTATACGCTACTATGCTATACCACATTCGACCTCGTAGCTTAGTTGCTGCTCTGCCTGCGACGCGAGAGATCTGCGTTCGATTTTACCGGCCGGGACAGATGTTTAAGTGATAGATAAATCTGTTTCAAGGTCACATGGTCTCCCAGTGCGGGGGTTTGTGTATGTAATAATGTTTTATTCGCACTAAATGCGATTACATATATTGATTAAATTCTATATATTTCTGTATGTATTCTATGTATGTATGTATTTGTTTAAACTTTATTATTATACCTTAAATACGGTACAAAAGGTGAGCTTAATACTAAAAGCATTCTCTACCAGCCGACCTTTAAAAGGACAGATAGGCATCGAAGGCGGTATAAAAGTTTTTTGTATGTATGTTTGTGCAGGTGTCGGTGGACATGTCGTCGCTGGCGGCGGCGCTGGGCGCGGGCGGCGCGGACGCGCTGCGCGGCGCCGTGCGGCGGCTGGCCGGCTGCCTGGACGCGCGCGCCGAGCCGCGCCCGCACGACGACAAGCGCCCCGCCGGTAACTACTACACGACTACACTATAACAATACTGCCACGAGCAAATACTGCCGTAATGCCACGAGCAAATACTGCCGTAATGCCACGAGCAAATACTGCCGTAATGCCACAACCAAATACTGCCAAAATGCCACGAGCAAATACTGCCATAATGTTACGAGCAAATACTGCCATAATGCCACGAGCAAATACTGCCATAATGCCACGAGCAAATACTGCCGTAATGCCACTAGCAAATACTGCCATAATGCCACGAGCAAATACTGCCATAATGTTACGAACAAATACTGCCATAATGCCACGAGCAGATACTGCCATAATGCCACGAGCAAATACTGCCGTAATGCCACTAGCAAATACTGCCATAATGCCACGAGCAAATAATGCCGTAATGCAACGATCAAAAACTGCTATGACACTGGCGAGATTATTTTGCTATACGCTGGTTTCAAGGTTTTCAATTGTGGACCCAGTATCAAATAACGGAAAATATGTCACTGAAAAAAGTACTCTAATTTGTTGTGTCCTACTACTCAGGTCGATTAGAAATAGTGCCATTGGCTGGTAAAAGTGTACAATATTTTACAGTATCTTGCATGACACCGTGTTGGTTAATAAAAACAAGCGTACAGGTATTTAAACGTGACAAATAAAGGATTCGAAGTTGTCGACTTGGGTATGTGCGTTACAAAATGGAGTACATGACGTTATATTTCCCGTATGATAAAAATCTGTGTCTAGTATCAAATACGTTACGTTCTTATTTAATAATTACGTTGCTGTCTAATCAGCGATTTATTATAAACCACCTTCAAAACAGAAGGGGCTTCTCAATCACTGTATATTTTTCAACAATGAAATATAAACAATGTATTATTATAACGTTGCAGTGGCGCTGAGCCGCGTGCGCGCGGAGGGCGGCGCGGACGCGTTCCGCTCGCGGCCGCCCAACACGTCGCGCCCGCCCTCGCTGCACGTGGACGACTTCACCGCGCTGCACCAGCCCTACCCCGCGCACCCCCCGCACGCCGGCCACCCCGGGAACAGGTCGGCGTGCAATACTTCATTTATTTATTTGATTACCAACATAAGATACAGTACATCAAACTTGAAAAATAGGAAAATTGCACATTTGATTAAATATCTAACTGTTCTTATAATAACGTAATCACAGCATGCTTTAATGGTAGACGATACAATTGTAACACACGTTGTGCACGTCGAATCTTGGGACATTTTTCAACGCTTGGTCAATCGAATGGTGAACAAAATAATCAAAAAAGTGTGTGTGTACACACGTTAGAAGTAAATTAAAATGTAGCACAAGTGTGTTCAGGCACTAAGAAACAATAATACATTACAATATTCTATGGCTCTCAAATTCATTGTCATCAAACGCCCTAAAATCGTATCGTTTTTTCGGCACTCCACAGGGATTGCCGAGATTTTGTATGTAATGTTAGACGGCGGCAGCATGACTTATCTCAACTCCATCAGTAATTCACATAAAGGTGGTATCCGTGTTGCAGGGGCATGCGGCGCGGCGCGGCGGGCGCGGACCGCGGGCGCTTCGCCTCGGCCGCGCCCGTGCACGCGCACTACCGCCATCTGTGAGTACCCCGCACACTACACACAACACTCACTTTACCAACTACCCTCCACTATCAAATTTCTTTAAGTAAAAGTCAAGGAAGTTATAATTTGATTGGAATGCGCACGGGGAGCGAACGGTCCGAATTAGATAGTCAACGGAGGGGCATTGAAGTGAGAAAAATATATGCTGACAAGCGTGTTAGAGAGGGATGGCACTGCCCCTCCGTTGTGCTATCTCACTGCCCGAAATTTATATCTGCTCACTATCGAATGGTTTTGAACCTTATTGCAACGACTAAGAATTCAATTTAGAACGTATAAATTTCCTTCCGTGCACAGTTCATATATATAAAGTCCTTGCTATAAACATAGTGATAGAACAAACTTCTTAATTAAACCACGGAAAAATAGCGTGCTTGAAACAATGGAGCCAATTTAGATGTAGTTTGAAGTTTACCAAGTTAATGAAGCCAAGTTCAAAGCTTTTTCGCTCGTTTTATTAAGTTCTGTGGATAAATAAGTTATAAGTTTATAATGGACTCACCTGGCCCCAGGGTTACTGAAAGAAACGCGAGTTTATAGTTTAAACTTGCTATTGTTGCGTTTACTGACGTTACCTTCAGCTGAACAACTTGAATACAGACAAGTTTTGTTTCATAGTTACTCTAACCACGTGAATTATAAACAATAGCGTTAGTTTTTAAAGTAAGTGTATTTAAAAGCATATTTTCGTTATTCTTTCGAACAAGTTTCAACCTTTATTGTTTAATACTAGCAGCCGCCCTGACTTTGTACGGGTGCAACTAAACTTTAAAAACCCAAAAATATTAAGATAAAATCACGTGATTCGTGAAAGACGTGACGTCTATTTATGAAAGAATTTTTAAAATCTCATAAGTAGTAAAGAGAAGAACCTTCTATCTAACAAACTCTCAAAATATCACATTATTTTTATAGATAGCTGCTTAAGTGGTACGTAATATAATTTTACACCGAACACTTACAACACTACTTGCTCGTTACGATAACATATCAATTTTGGAGATTAACATTATTTGTCATACGTCAATTAATCATGTTTGACGTATTCTCGTGCAAGTTACGTATGCAAATAACAAATAACGATAACTAATGATTCAACGATAGCATATAACTGTGAGAACCCTTGACAGTTGACGGCTTACTGTCAATGTTTAAGATATAGACAAGTTAAATAAATGAGAGTTGAGGCGCAATTTCATAAGTGGATGAAATGTTGTTTACTTGATGAGTTCCCAAGGCTCGTTTTAATCTACGATGTCAGATTTGTCTATATTATTACCTGCGATTTTTAGATATATAATTACATAATGATTTCATTATTGATAAGTGCCTACAACGAACGAAGCTAGCTATGTTAAAGCTTATGAGTAACCTTCAATTGAATTCAATTGCAGTGTAAAAACTGCATCAGTCATATCTATAGTATATATCTCTCTATCAGTGCTACGTGCTTGCAACGAACCTATCATATTATGACGAAGCCAAATTGAGTACGTGTGTCGTGTAGACGTGCCTAGCAAGTCATGCTAGTAAAGCGCAATTATAATTATTGTGGTCAATATTTCGTCCTAGTTTCGGAACGAGAGAAAGGTCTTTCACCGTTACTCGCTTATCGGAATCGACACATAAATCTTAAGCTGACAAGGACTTGGCCCGCGCGCTGCCGTGCGCCGATGTTTATCTCATTGAGAGTTTGACAATTGGTTGCGATCTACCGTTTGTATTGTGTAAATTGGGTTCATAAATACTGTGTAACTAGTTACCATTGATGGGTAATTGAAATGTATGAAGATAAATGATTATGGACAGATCAAATGTATTATGGATTGTGGTAACTTACCATCTACCATCAGGTGGGCAGGTGGTGTACTTAAGCGTGGTAAATAACAAAGACAGTGTAAAATAGATATCCAATGACGTAGAACCATATGGGTGAAGAAAAATATCTAAAGTATTTATCCTGACTAATTGATGTTTTAAAAATGATGTATTTAAAAATGCCAAGGTGCCCTCTGAAGCGCCACGGAAGCGCTCAAAAAAATATAAGCTTTTTTGTAATACCAATGTGTCCTTTACAGCACGGAAGCGCTCAAGAAGTTTGTATTAGTTACTGTAAACTGCTGGAAGGTTCTAGAATGCAACTATAGCGCGATGAACTCGCTACCTTACAATATCGCGTAAGCACGTCCGTTGTGCAAAAAGTATCCGAATGGAAAGAGAAAGGACCTCGGCCTATTCAAGAAATACCCGCTGGACCGTGCACCGGTGTTGCTAGTTATAAAAAACTAAAAAAGTCTAAGACGTGCTCCAATGATTTTGTCATAGTTCTAAGCGTTGTCGCTTGGATTTTCACCACTTTTTCTGTTTTTTTTACCGGTGTTATAAGTACATACATAGAAATGTAGTATAAACAAATTGTGCGATGTTTGACTATCGCGTTTCCTAGTTAGAGGCCTCGGTTTCGATTCCCGGTTGGGGCAAACAGATACCTACATTTTCAATTATTATGTGATTTATTGCGTTAGTTAATAATCCCGGGTAAATATTATAGACCAGTTAATATGTCATTAATGACTCATAATAATCGTTCTAATATTATAAATGCAAAGGTTTCTTTGTTGCACCTTCACGCAAAACTGCCGAACCGATTTACATGAAATTTGGCACACGCATAGAGGGTAACTTAAATTAACACATAGGATAGTTTTTATCCCGGAAATCCCGCGGCCCCGTCAAATTCCACGCAAGCGAATCTACGTGCGGAATCCAGTTAGTTATAGAAATGTTTTATTGCGAATTCACTCGACTCTAGATACAGGTAAATAAGCGTGTGAATAAAAGTTATGTTATAGTTGCATTGGTCTAATGTATTTGTATTAAACCCGAAACAACAATACAAAGTGTAACTATGTAAAGCTTTCAAAGTTGGTAGCAGACATAATTCAATAGCGGGGCGCGGTGGCACCGACAGACACGACCATTCCGCTGCATTGCTTAGCAATATTTTATAGAATACATTTTGCACTACTTAATAAAATAAACTTGGGATTATTTATTGGCATTAGCATTGCTAATCTCTCGGTCGACATAATTATGATCTGTTTTGACCGGGAATTGAACCTGGTGCTTCTCGCTCGGTAATAATATAAGTTGTAAATATTATGTAGTTGACAGAAGGCAAGCCACCATTAAGCAGAATTAAAGCATTGATTTGGCAATAATTGTTTTTATTTATCTCAATTGATAGGTGCATAGATAATTGATTCTGCCAAGTTAGTTCGCAGTCCCGCGTTCGAATCCAGTCGGGATCTGACGCTTATCCTACAAGTTGGTTATTGGTTCTCAAGTGGGTATTATACATGTCTAATTTGAACATGGAATCCTATTAATAGTCCTCATCACATACCATACCCATTCAAGACTTGTGTCTCCTTTTATAAAGCCTTAATAGGCCTTTCCGCCTTTATAGGCCATAGTCCACCACGCTGGCCAAGTGCAGATTGGCAGACTTCACACACTATTGAGAACATTATGGAGAGCTCTCAGGTGTGCAGGTTTCCTCACGATAAATCCATTAATAGATACTAAAATCGTATCTGTACGTACGTACCAACAACGCCTTGTTTCAAATCCACGTTTTTGTTTCGAGCGCTTTCACAGTTTCAATATAGGTACCCCTTGCGATACTTCAATGTATAGATAAAAGTTATTCAACCGACTCAGCGTTGAGCGCAAAGAAATTCAGGTATGTATGAAGTATTTTATATGCAAACACGGTTTACTTACAATTTTATACGAAAACAGACTTCGCGAGATTGGACACGCGACGGTTGTGTTTGTGAGGCGATAGCTGAATGTATGTAGTCTATAGGTAAGTGATTTTACGTACAATAACTCATCTCGCGATGTTATCTAAGTCAAACAAAAAATATATGTTTATTTTGCCGGCTTCTTATTCTATGTTTGACGGCCCCGTAGCCTAGTTGGTAGTGACCCTGCTTGCGAAGCTAGAGGTCCCGGGTTCGATTCCCGGCCGGGGCAGATATTTATGTGACAGATAAATATTTGT
>DWKA01001060.1:0-13512 GCA_018249155.1 Panoquina ocola ocola
AATTGTTTTGAAGCGGCATGTGTGTTTTCCTCGGCCGAGGCACGTCCGACTGGCCGAGCATTTGCTTCGCGCGGCAGTCTCAGGCGTTTGCCGCGGGCAGTTCGGACGCAGCCAATGAGATTTTTTAAATTTTTTTTCGTGTATTTATATTGTACTAAGTACATTCCCGACCTGTTGAAATTGGCCCTTAATTATTATTATCAAAGTTAAACACACAATATAGTATGAAATGATTCATTGCATACCTTTTCACCTTGCAAAATTTATACATGTACTGTACTAGCATACCCTCACTTCGTTTCAGCAAAAATACATTTACTGTTTTATTCCAACAAAGTTACACAAAATCTTGGGAAATTATGAGTTTATTGCAAACAGACATTCGCGGCAGGGGGCTTTGTTTTATAACATGTAAGGATATTAAAGAACGATTATAAATATTCTCCACGCATTAATACACATCTTACATCATAAACATTAACACAGTTGTATGGTGCTCAGGTGCAACAACAGAGTCCCACTGGAACCACATAGCGGCGATGTCCGGCTCGGACTTCGACCTGGCCGCGCACACCACGGACGAGGACCTGCGCGAGATCACGCGCCACGTGGTCGCGCAGATGCCCTCCGAGCACGCGCCCGGGCCCGCGCACGTGTGACGTCACGCCAGCGAGCCGCAAGTGCGGGTGCCCTGCTCGTCGTACAGTTTGGTAATGATATCGTCTATTTAAGTGATAAGTACGTGTGTGTGTCATCAGAGCACGCACGCTACCAGCGAACTGCAAGTGCGGACGACCTTCTTGTATACTTTGGTAATAGTGTCGTCTATTTAATCGAGTAGGACAGGACCTCGTACGTAGGACATCATCAGAGCTCGCGCGCTAAGAGCGAACAAACGGCGAGTAAGAACAGGGCCGTTACAACTTGGTAATACCGCGCACGTATGACGTCATCGCTGCGGGCGCGCACGCAACGGTAACGCGCGAAAGGCATGTACGGACAGGGTTGTTACAACTTGGTTAAAACATTAATTGTTTAAATCCACAGGATCCATACCATAGATATTAAAAATAAAAAGTTGCATAAAAACTCAAGGGGTAAATTCAAGGGAAATTCTTTCTACAAAGTAATGCCGTAGCTTCATAGCTAGGAGATAACATAGTAGTAGACGCTACTAGCGAATAAAAATCAAGGAATCCATTTTGCTGAAACATCCTTAACCCATGTAGATGCTCCTAGATGGAGTTCGATACAACTTATAGCTAAGAAGAAATACAATAAAATTTAAACTTTATACATACGTAAGTAAAGCAGTAAAACCTCTCTATCTCACTGGTGAAAGTTCTTTAGTCTTTGGTTATGGTAAATGTGTGGTTACTATGTTTTTTATGAAGACTACGTTTACAAGTTATTTTTATATGTGTATATTGACTGTATGAGTGATGTAAATGGTCTTGGTTTGTCTGAAGAGTAGGTAATGTTGATGTAAGGGCATATTGTAGATTATGTGTGGGTACGGTTAGTTTCCATTTAGACTAATTAGGTTAATAACGATTCATGATTCGTGATTTAATTCATAATGGGAATTAGCCGTACCAAATGTTTAGAAAAATAAAACGGAGGCGTTATGTACGGAAAATGGTCTCGAAAATAGTTTTAAATTTTAAACATTTCGTAAAGACTATAAAGAAATACTAAACCACAAACAAACTCTGTAATATTTATGAGTAATCAAAAATATGTTATAATAGTGACTCGCATAAAATTATATGTTTGTTACAATAATATATAAAAACTAAAAAGTTTCTTATACCATTACATAAACTATTTATTTAAGAATTTACAGCTAACAATGTCAGAAATACAGATAAAATATAATTATGTGCAAGGGTCCTTAAATCATACATAAAATATCATATAGACTGGCCACTGGTGAGGAGAAATAAAAAAATCATTTCATGTATACATGAAATTAAAAAAAATAAGAAATTGACGAACTGAGTACACAGTGTAAGTTTATTTTATTAGTAAATGGAACTGTCTCGAATTTGGGAACGGTAACTGCTTCCAATTTAAATTTCCTATGAAAAGCCACGTGGATTTAAGTTCGAAATTCCTATTCGATTGTACTTAAATAGAGATGTAAATGTGTACTTGAATTTTGTTGTAGTACACAAAATTCCTATTATTTTGTAAAAGTGTGTAAGAATGTTTGAAATGGCTTCGAGAAAGGGCTGAACATACGTATCCATATGTCATCCATGAACCTTGTAATACATTTTCAGGGATTTTGGTCTCACAATTATAATAACATGTTAATTTGGGCTCAAGCATTAGCTGTAAAAAATATCTGACCTTTACTGATTGGTCAAATTATCGGAGTTTGATTGATCGGTCTAAGGGAGGACGCGTAAGGCGTGGCGCGGATACGGCGCAGATACGGCGCGTTTCATACTATCTGACCCTAGGCGAGTTTCATACTATCTGACGTCAGTCATGTCTGACTCACGTCAGATAGTATGAAACGTCAGTCATGTCTGACTCACGTCAGATAGTATGAAACTCGCCATATCTGCGCCATATCGTCGCCGCGCCTTATTGTGTCAGCGTCCACCCTAAAGGTCATTATTGTTTAGAGATAATACAGTCTCCTTTTTTACCTCACTATTTTTACGAAGTTCATGGATGACTCCAAGCCTCGTAAATAATTGTAATATATTGTGTTATATTTAATTGTAGTCTGAGCAAAGTTTTTATTTTTTATTTTTGTAAGTTTAATGATCAGCTGAAAGTTGCTTAAGGAAAAGATTCGTAATCTACGTATATTTTAAGACTAAGTAGAATCTCATATCGCTTTACAACAGATTATATTTACTTCCAAATATCATAATATATAAATATAACACTTATGTATACATATTTAATGACTGTGAACTACTTTTTATTTCATTGATGTAGTTGTGTCAAAAGTAGTGCGTAGTAAATGTTGCGATGTATTAATGTTAAAATACACCTTACTGTACTATATTTATAATTTAAAGAGTTGCCACGGTAAAAAAATGTGTTGTAAATCGGATCCTAAACAAAAGAGTGTAGATTGTATCCAATGAAGGGCTCGACATATTAGGCTTTAGGAACGAGCTCGTAAGGTTGAATTTAGCTTGGTAATGTTCGTGTTCACTAGAAACAATAAGACGAGGTATTTGTCGACATTCGGCCGTCCATTTTGAATGGAATGAACCGTTCCAATTTCTTCGGTGGTTTGTGATTTTCGAGTTTTGTACCTAGTTTTGCTAGTTTTGTCTCGGTGGTAAAAATCTACAGAAATAACATTTTAAAATGAAACCAGTACTAAAATTAAATGTTGTTAATTGAAGTCACTTCTCGTTCGACAAACCATTGACATCAAAGCAACTGGGTACTCAACCGATTTCATAGATCTCCGAAGAAGTTCGAACCGCCTATTAGCTACGTATCTAGCTATACTTATATTGCGATAACTTAGAATATACATAGTCGCATGGACGATTTACATTTTGTTAGCGATATACTACGAAGTTAGAACGTCGTATTGCTCGTCGTTATTATAAA
The DNA here is from genome assembly GCA_018249155.1 of Panoquina ocola ocola. Classification (NCBI taxonomy): domain Eukaryota; kingdom Metazoa; phylum Arthropoda; class Insecta; order Lepidoptera; family Hesperiidae; genus Panoquina; species Panoquina ocola. The sequence goes on from DWKA01001060.1 coordinate 3,592, forward strand.
ATGGTAGTGCACAATATAATGTATACTATACTGAATATAGTGCAATTATTTAAAAATATATGTGTATTGCTTTTTTCGTTACGCGCAATTGCGACAAGGCCGTAATATTTGCGGTCCATATCGTATATGGGTGTGTATTTACGTACACATGGTGTTAGAAATTGCAGTTTGTAACTAGAACGAGCATATAAAGTAGGCAATGCCGTTGTTCCACTGTTTATGGTCGCTGCGCGTGCAAAAGTAGCTATGTGTTTTTTGAAAATTTTACAGGAGACATCAAAAACCACGTGTTATCATGGAACTTTCGATGCATGAATGTAACATAGCTACTTTCCGTAATTCTTTAAATATTGAACTTATCACATAGCTGTTTTTACAGTATGTATGACTTGAAATTACGATTCAAACTGCATTTAACCTGAACTAACTGAAAATCACTAAATAACACATAGCGACTTTTGCACGCGCAGTGACGATAGGGGAAATCTCGCACAACGACCTACGCATTAATCATCCTAAGTGACCTAATACCAGATATCCGAAATGGTCTGAACTTGCCTGTCGTGCTACTGCGTATTGAGTTTAAGCAAACAAAGCTCCCACGGGTGATAATCGCGCATTTAGTCCGTTGTGTGCAAGCAAATAGCCATTCTCGTTGTTTTCTCTCGGACGGAATCAGCGAATTTCCACAAACAATGCCATTTACTAGGTATACACCGATATAAAGGTGCGGATATTCGAATATGTTGTTTCTATATTTTTTCTAAAAATGTTTCAGTCTTTTTTCTGTCTTCACAACATAAATATAAATTTTACTTCAAAAATATAAACGAACGATGTTTCTAGGAAATCCAGAAATTTTATACACATTCTTGAAAAAATAAGTCTTTATTTTCTGAGCGATCCTTTTCTGAATATTTTATAAGTTACCTTTAAATCTTTTGCTTTTTTAATATCTTTCAGTTAAGATATCTTAAATATGTCGTACAAATTAATTACGGTTTAATTTATTTTCTTTAATTAATTAATAGCATTTTCATAAAATAATATTAAACCTGCATTTTCTTTGTTAATAACGTTCTCCTACATTATTTAATATCCAACGCGTGCAATAAACGTTAGACAAAGATGCAGGAAATTTTATGAAAATAATTTTCAAGATCACTTGTTGCTACATCAAAGAGATTAAATTTTCCGTAGAGCAAGAGTTTTTATATTTCAGGACTGTTTCGAAACTAGAATTTGTTAGTAGACTTTACGAAATTAAGCGTAACCACACGAATGTTACGAATTCTGCTCTGCTAAAATAATACTCGAATATTGTGAAAATAACTACAACAACTGTCTGCAAAGTTCGAAACGTATGTAAATAAAGCTTCCAAATTAATATTGAAGTTATATTGTGTGTATTTATATTATTATATTATCTGTTTTTAATAGTCTGTTGTTTAGCAACTGGTATAATTGATTTTTGCCAGCCCTTCTCTTAAACACCCTCAGCAATCAAGATACTCAGCCGTGAGGAAAGTTTCGCAAGGAGGAGTTTCGATATACATGGAGAATGCAGAGTAGTGGCCCGGTTTGATGGTCGCAAAGTGGCAATGGACAGATGCGCATTGACCGCTAGACAAATAAGAGTCCCATTATAAAGGAGCAGGGACCTCCACCTGTGTTTTTTTAGTTAAAAAGGAAAAAAAGAACATTCGCTTACTGTCTAAATAATGTTTGTAAAAATAAAATCAGGAATAAATTTAATAAACAGCATACTTTAATAAAACTAATAAGGGTCTCCTAAAAAGCTTGTAACGCATTTTAAGAATGCCTACGTATTACGTAATTTTTGGGAATAGAAAATGTCAATTCATTGTATATTCATAAGGCGAGAGATGAATATTGTTTCTACTTTATTAAGCCAAGCTTGAAGTTCAGATTACGACGTGACATCAAATCAGGATCAAAACATTTATATAAGCAGAATTTGTTTACCGAGGGAAATTTTTAATGCAAATGCCGGCCTACAATGGAATTAGCGGCCAAAGTTCAGAGAAAAACAAGGCAAATTGTGAACGTAAATGACTAAAGTTTGGTAAATGGTTTGTCGAGAAAAAAGAACACTTTGACGGTAGATCGATATAACGTACACACGATCATGTAAGAACCAAAGAATATATTCTGTTGCAATGATCACAATGTATTGTATGTGTGTGTGTATGCTTGTGTGCGGTGTATACCGAACTAGCTTATGCTCGCGGCTTTGCTCCCGTTAAGAGTTAAAACTTTCATCCCCTATTTTATCCCCTTGGGGGTAGAATTGACCAAAATCCTTTTTTAGCGGATGCCTACGTCATAACATCTACCTGCATGCCAAATTTCAGCCCGATACGTCCAGTGGTTTGAACTGTGCGTTGATAGATCAGTCAGTCAGTCACCTTTGAGTTTTATATATTTAGATAGATACGAGTATGTAGTCGACGGTTTATTTATTACGTTTGTCTACAGCATTCTGTTAAATCAATCAGTTATTTCAATTAACGACAGAAATATTTGTGATTGTCGGTTCGTTAAAAGTAAAACTCGCAAAGGTAGACATAACATATGCAAATAAAATGTATTCAATAATAAATTGGTTTAATTTGCATATCATAACATTACGATTAATATTAAATACAGAGCAAAGTAAAATGTATCGCTGATTAACCAAAAACAATTAGAGTGGCGAGTACAAAATTAATTATTTTATTGTATCATCTATCTAAACTTTATTCGAATACAATAACACAAAGCCTCTGACCACAGGTGTGAGACAAAGCCTCGGTTGTAGTGGCTAAAGTTATTTAAAACATTCCGTAGCCAGAGATATTCGCGAAACGGGATTAAAGGAAAGTTTAAATGAATTTGGTAGCAAATTTAATAATTCACCTACGCGCGACCGCAAAGCGAAGGCTAGTTCAGTAATGGGAATGAAAACCGCGATGAAAATGGGTTACGGCGCCCACAAAAGGGTCAAATAACATGCGGTCGTTCAGATGTTAGTATGTCTGTTGTGTGGCAAGGATTTACATATCCCTACCTCGTGACAAGTACTAACATGCACGTATGGACGTATTCAATAGCGGCTTCAGGCACGACGTGATCCGAGTCGCGATATCGAAGTTTTTTAAACATCTTGCAAATAGGTACAACTATCGAAAATGCTAAGTAGTGATAGCCTAGTACATTTTATCAATGAGGGTATGTATGATGTATTAAGATCCATCCACGCAGTATTCCAATCAAATCGCTTACTCGTAGTGCACACGAGTAAATAACAGACAAGCGTGTTACAAAAGGTCTCTAATTTTGCTAGCTACTAAACACTATCGGGTCACAGCTCCTAATTCAGGTCTTTTGCTCCATTTGCAACTAATTACATAAAAACAAGGCAACGTGCACAGTATCTACCAGTAATAGTAGTCCAATTGATTGCAAGGAATTGTCGTTTTGCATTATGATTATGATTGTACCAAACGTCTACCATATCTGCCGTTGTACGGTAAATTCTATTTGAGTCGTTTTGCAGTGCTGACCAACGAAAATTTGGTAAAACCCAATCCACTAATTGCGACTTTCGTATTCCCTCATTTCGGCGACGCGGTAAATGAATGTTGCTTACCACCGCGCCGGTAGCCCGGCAAAAAACTCAGCGGACCCGGCAATTTTTCTAATGTCGCTATTCCACGCGAACACTGATTAAACCGGGAAATAGAAGAGTTTTTTACCGTCTACACTGTTTTCAGATGGAGTTTTTGTATTAAAATCTCTTTCCTATCCTATAAAGTGCGGACTTCTCATTAAAGTTTTACTTTTAAGGCAAGTAGTATCCAATTTCGAGACAATTTTTTAAATCTCGCCTGTCTTTTTAATACTTAATCTATGTAATTACACTTCCCGGCGCTGTCTCTTCAAGTCGTGAATATTTTTCGTGAGCGAGAAAAATTAATCAGACGCTTTGTCCAAGCTTCTTGTATTTAAATAATAATGTTATGTAGCAGAAAGGTTTTAGTAAAATCTACATGTATTGTCATATCTTTACTGCGGAAAAAACATTCTTAAACAATTATCTAATAATATAAATAAACTATTCAGATATATATTTCAAACTCTTCTTAGAAATTTAGGACAGCACTTATACTATCTCATGAATTAATACGTCGTGTTAAATTTTTTGTTTGAAAATGTCTTCAGCTTAAAAGTTGGCAAGGATTCAAGGTTGCAATTATTATTAAACAGCTAAAAATTTTAATTAATTTTTCATTGACCAAAGCCTTATTAAAGTTAACAGTAAACTTCAGCTACCTAATGAATAAATTCTAAAAACCTGTAAGTAATTATTAAAAGCGTAATTTTTCCACTATACTTTACAAAGTAGACGAAATTCCTAGAAGAAATGAGTAGGAATACTTCAACATAATTACAAATTAATATATCGATGGACTAATAAACTGCATCAAGTTCAAAGCGCAATAAATTTTATTATATATTAAGAAATTAAGAAATTTCTTCAAATTTTATTTTCCCGGCTATAATTCTGTGTTTTATTGCAGTTCTATTTATAGATATAAGTAGATTTTTTTGTTCAATAGGCAGTCTCAACATATTCATTTGGCTTAATCTAAAGACTTTACTTACTAGTAATCCGGAATTTTGATGCAGTTATTTGTCCGTCAGTATTATTTTTCATACTGTATATCGCTTACGAGTACATAAATTTAAATAACGAAAAATCAATACCATAAGTAACCAACGAAAAAAAACCAGAGTACCAATGAACCATTGATTTACAACGATTTCCTTTCACCCCTTCCGCAGTTCCACACAAATATCTTCGTCAATCAATCCTCCGCGGGACAAACAAGCAGAGATCCGTCCACAAACCGAGTCTAAACACGCTTTGTTGGTACGCCAGTCACGTGCGATCATCCGTACCTACCCAACAAAGGACGGGGACAAAAGCCAAGCTTCTTTGTGAACCAGACCAAAGAACTGACGATTAGCGGGACGATTATTGTAAGGAAAGACAAATAGATAGTCTTTACACGATTACATAAATGAACCTTAATTATATCTTTATAGATGGCGTTTTGCGGGGTGAATAGGAACTACTTCGTTTAGTAAATGCGATTATTTTATATATCTTGAAAATATTGTTCAATTATTTTATAATAGACATTAGGAAATAGAGCGTCTTAAGTAAAATATAAATCCAAATTTATGTTCTATTTCATGAGTATTTTTTTTATTTGGCCTTACCCTTGGTGTGCATTATAAAAGGCGCCTATGGATATTAATTAGTTTCCTTGTGGATGGGTTTTGCAGTAGCTTTAGACATAATAATATCTATCCATCAGGAGTTTACTTTTAAGTTATATGTTAATATAAACCCGATCTTCAATTGGCTACTATCTCAGGTGATGATATGTGTCAATTAGAAAAGCCCAAATGCGTCTTCTAAAACATATTAACCTCGACTAACAAATCGCGACAGTTCATAGCTCGCGGCCTACTAACTGGGGTGAATGGGGAATCATAGGCGCATCGGAAGTTTTTCCGTGAGTTGTCACCGCATTGTTTCTAGTGCATTAGCGTAATTGAGGCGCATCCTGCGGGACCTGTATCCAATACTACAGCATTGGATAGATTTTTCATTAGTATACCAAGCTTTGAATCGGGTAGATCGGGACAAGAAAAGCAAGAAAATTTTTGAGTACTATTTAGAGTAAATTCACGAATGAGCCGACGATATAAATCGATAAAATGTCACCTAAATTTGCTAACGACTCCACAATCCACTCATTATTTTGTGCACGCAATTGATTCGATATCAAATAACCTTATGAAATAGGATGCACTGAAAAAAAAATGTATGAAATGTTTAAATTGGAAATAAAAACGAGTCCAATGTACCTGTACAGTATTAAGTGTGGAATGCTCGATCACCGACGCTTTTAATGCGATATCTAGCACCTGCCCCCACCGCTTTGCATAATGGCGGCGCACCGTTTTTCCTGACAGGAAAATAGCGGCAAAAACTGCAATAAAACTTTTTTGCCGCTCACAACTTTGTACATCAGCGTACGTTTATCGCAACTCATATCAGTTTGATTTAGTAACATAGTATTATTATCATCATTATGTCGATATTATTCCCAAACATCAATTAATATACAAATAATTAATTATTTTATTAAAATTACATTACCTAATTATGCTAGTAAATAAAAATTAACTATATAGAAGATTTTTTTGCATTTGAAAATGTTTTTATATTCTTATTCACCCCATAAAAAGTTAACCCTCAAAGTCAGAATCATACTAAATAATAACTTAATACCATTAATTCGTTTTCTTATAAATAGTTTCCGAGAATAACCAATAAACCGACACGTTACACGAATAATGACGTCAGAGCTCTGAACAGTTTTATGAGTAACCTTAGAACGGGCACAGAAATCGCGAGACATGCGTCGCGAATGCACTGAGCACTCAACACACACAACACACTGATACAGGGATGACAGGGAGCACACACGTACACACAGCCCGAGACGTGTGTGACGAACCATACGCGATGCCTCGCGATGTCTGTACGCCGCTTTATTTACATAGCTGGTTCTCTTAATAGTAGTCTAGAGGCATTTAATAAGTATAATTATTTTTATACCTAACTACCAAACCGGGCCCATGTTGTGGACGTGGAGCGGAGCTTCGGACAGGTGCTCGCGCCCCGGCCAAATCGTTAAGCTCGAACTGTTCCAAATAATAAGTAGTTCCACCGTTTGAGTTGCGGAAAACGTCGTCGGCAATTCTATTGAAAGACCGAATGAAGATAAATGGTAGAGTCGGCTCCATAACGAGTCCAACGCGACTGTTTTCAATTTGCCCCCGCTCGCTTCCAGTTCGATTTAGTGTAAATTCTGAGGGGAATGTATTATTGTTTCGTATTTTGCCCCGTGCGTTACATGGCCCGTGTGCGAGTGAGATTTACACGTCGTGCGCTCTGCTATTCATTTTCATTGTCGTAGATACAGTATCATCGCGTACGGTTGTTTCGTTCGGTTTTCTATACAGCACGTAACGAACTAACGTACGTAAGTGTGCAATACAACATCTTTACGAGTTCGTCTTATGAAGATTACTGAGACTTTCTGTGAGAGTGCTTACTTGCTCTCAGCGTTTTGTCTTTACGGCTTGTAATATTTCGAAATAGCTAAGAGAAAATTTAAAATGTTTTCAATTTGTATAATGGTATTAGATATAAGTAAATTGCCTTCGGTTTAACTGCTTTAAAAGAAAAATGAAACACAAACTTCAGAAATTGCGACAGCGAAAAATTTAATAAGACCTTGGCTTGAACGAACCCGAAAATGTTTGCAGATTGGATAACCAATACCAAGCCCTAATTATACAAACAGCGCAAGCTTAAATAAAATAAACGACAAGTACGTGGTCATTTATTCATTTCATGGAAGCGCCGTCAGTTTTATTTTGAGCCGACCAATTTGAATGAACAATTGGAATCAACGCGGAATAATAACGGACCACTCAGTGCCATCTAAATCTAAAAATCGAATATTTAATTTGTATAATTTGTACCCCGCGAGCCGCGTCTGCGGTCATTATTCCGGTGCACGATCCGTTCCGATGCGGGGTACGGTGGAACGGATGCCGCTAACGAGATATCTTCAAACACATTCTGCTTAGTATAAAAGATACTTGGGAACAGTCGCTGGCAACATTGTGAGTTTTTTCTCTTCTGCCGAGAGGGTTACACTTTGACGTTGTTACGATATGAGCCGGCCGTTCGCTCGTTCGTTTCTTTTAGTTTCGTTCTTCCGTTCTTCCGTTCGCCAGTTCACGCATGGCCTCTTCCTGTTAGCGAGGGCAATGACGCTCGCATTCATTCTGCCAACAAACATTGGAAAAAGGAAACAGTAAACAGTACTCTGTTCCCGGTGTCGATGCCTCGCCGGTGTTGTCCTGATGTAATTGGCGGTAACTGTTCACAACTATTTTTATTTCACCTCAAGGGACACGACAAACTTTATTTGGATTTAGAATCCACATATTTATAGTCAACAACAACTAAATAAATCCCAAATGGTAGAGCTGTTTTTGTTTCGAAAAGCTTATCCTTCGAAAAAGCTCTTATCTATGTTTGTATCGATAAGGATCGTTTAATTGTGTAATGTTTTGAAATGTATATTAATGTTTTTTTAACTATTGAACAAAAACTATACCATCATAATTATTTGTAGCAATATTATATTACAATGCCGTATCATCGCACACAGTGCAACCAATTAATTTGTTTAATTAAAGCAAAATACAGCTTAAAACTGCTTAGTTAAATACACCGTGAACTAAATCACACAAAATGATGCGACGATTTCACAATAATTACGAATTAATGGAATTAAACTATAAATGGAATCTACGGCGCAACACGCGTAGGTGTTAATAATTTGACTACTCGTTTAATACCAAATTCGGTTTGTGGTTTTCAACTAAATTATGTCAAATTAGTAATCTATATATATAAAACTCTTGCGTTACTGAGTGACTGATGGACAACGCACAGCCGAAACTACTGAACGTAGAGACTTGAAATTTGGTATGAAGATTCCTTATGAAGTGTAGAGAAGCACTAAGAAAGGATTTTTGGAAATTCCCCCCCAAAGGGGGTAAAAAAGAGGTAAAAACTGTTACAGTCATAATTCCACGCGGGGGAAGCCACGAGCGGAATACTAGTGTAGCATAAGTGTTGCGTAGTGATAAAAAAGTTGACAAACAAACATACGTACGAGGTACGTACGTACATTGAGGAAGATTAATGATCTGTCATGCCTATCTTGCTACCATTTGCTTGAATCTATCTTCAAACAAATCGTCGTATTCCGACTCGGGGTTTGAGTCCGTATAAACTTTGAACAGGAATGATCCGCCATTTTAAACCAATAGTCGTAATTATTCTACAATGATACTTTGATTCCACATCAAAGATATTATGTATTCTCCCTAAACCAAAACTTAAAACTAAAAAAAAAATAGTTTTAATCACAATTCGACGCGCTAATTTCCTATCGTAAAAGTAATTACACAGGGCTTACAACTTACGAACCAATAATATAGCTGCTAATTAAAAACGGTGTGAGCGAAGAGGGTCGTCGAGAAAAAATGACTCAATTCAGTAAAATCTTTCACAGGTCATTAGTCGCACAGATTGGGGCGTTCGGATCAAACTCATAGCTTCTGAAATAGACCCCGCGGCCGGTGTGGGGATAGACCCCCGAAATAATTGAAAGTGTCGTTTAATTTCACGCGCGATCGCCCTCCAAATTATGGCGAAAATCACCCGAGCAGTGATAATTTTTTATCACAAATATATAGCGAAATATATTGACATATTCATAACTCATTTTAAACTGTAGAAAAGAATAACGCATGTTACATATAAAGAAACCCGGGTGTCAATTTTTCTAATTATTCGATTGACTGTATGACTGACTTTGTATGCGAAAAAGTTGTTTCCCTCACGTACCGCCAGAGTACTCTGCTTCAATCACATACAAATTTTAGTTTGCGTTGAAGGTTGTTACCTAACTACGTTATACCTTTTACAGTTTAATAATTTATATACTTCACTACTTTTAATGACATAGCGACATATAAAAACATGAATTACATTCTGATATTTTCAAACTTCATTATCTCCAACAAAACGTCACATAGCCAAAGCCCTGTTGACGAATGCACACGTTCATTGGGATCAACGCATCGGGTTAAACTCCGCTAACCTAACACGGTAAGGCGCTGTCCTATTGCCATCGCTCGTACGATGGTGCGATGCGATTTCATCGTACGATGAAACCGATCGCGCGATGA
>DWKA01001061.1:0-13497 GCA_018249155.1 Panoquina ocola ocola
TCGATCATTTTTATAGGGAGGTCCGAAAAATGGACGCGAATAGGGTGGTGGACGCGAACAGGCGAACTGACCCTAGATTAAGTATAATGCATGCCCATAAACCAATCGGTGCTCGTAATTCGTTACTTAACATTATTTACTGTGCATCTCGCAACTACTCAAGTTCATAATTCCATGGCTTCAGTCGAATGAGCAACTGAGTGAGTCGTGTAATTTTTGGGGTCACTAGTCAGATGAGTGACCGGTAGTGGCAAAATATTTTGGGTTTCGATTTACCACTTACCTCTCACAGGTAATCCTAATACATACCAACAAAACTTACCTATTGACTAACTACAGTTCTTTCTACCAGTCCTAATCGAAATTTATCACCGGCGTGCATGGGCGATAGGGAAAGCTCGTTTGATGCGTTCGTTTTATTTGCCATCCTTATCTTTTAAACTCTTTCAGAGTTGCCAATCATAAAGATTCACGCTCTTTAAAGGTCATAAAATAACTACTAACAAGTAGGTAATTGAGAATTTAAAACATAAGCGAGGAACTTATAAATATTGGTATATTTGGGGTGGTCGAGTCTCAAATCCCCGGTAACACAACAGAGTCCCCTTATTCATGATTTATCTACTATTATGATCTTACCTCGAGGACTTATTATTTTTTCTTTATTCGAATTTGGAATACAAAAGGATATTTTTTGTCCACTTATACCGTTGCTGTTATGTGGGACAAAAGTTTAGTGAAGGTCTTTATTAAAGGGCGACGTTACGGAATTGCACTGAATTATTGCTTTGATATTGAATAATGGCGACCTTCTTCTCTAGTCTATGAAATAGTAATATTTATAATTTATTTCTGCGCGTTATTGTAATATTCTTGAGATTTTACTCAGATTGGTTGTTAAATTTTGCAGTTGGTACATTCTTATCGAATATGCCATACTGAGCAAAAGATATCGAAAAATCTGTGACTCACATTAATTACTTTTATATTCAAAGCTAAAGTTGGACTTTATAGGTATGTTAAACAAAAACTTATATTAAACTTCTGTAAATGACGCCTTAATTCCTCGAGCATTCTCCATATTTCATATCTTTAATCTTAGCCGCTGCAAGATTGCGAGATAATTTTCGTTTTTACACTTCCCACATTCAGGTTTTGTGCGACAGGAAACGTCAATGAACTAATATACTGACTTCATTGTTTGTTTCATTCATAAAACTTTCCTGTTTTGATTTAAATCCTGAGTGTAACATTTCAAGGTAAACATGACAAAACATTCCTCACAAATATTCCTGCCTTAAATCTACCTGTCGAATCTTGTTGCTACCTGTCCAGTGCGAACTGTAAACAGTTTTTTCACGTGAAATTGAATCTAGTTGTTTATTTGCCTAGAACTTTGTAAGCTATAATTTTAGTCAGTAAATTCGATGCGTAAGTAAAACTTGTAATGTGATACGGTGCATGCGCTTCACCGCTCGTATTGCTCGTGTGTTCTGAGAATAGCTAGTCAATTAAGGGCGGATCAATTCATTGCACTTTGATTTATCAGAATTAGCGTTCGTAAACAAAGACAACATATATCTAGCGTTAGGTAGAAGACGACGACTATTTGTGATTTCAATAATAGATTCAGTTCTTGATTCAAATTACTGGGAGCAGGTTCAATCAAATCTATACCTATGTAAACTATAAATCCAACATTACAGCATATTATCCCATATCATCGCTCTACGTCCGTGGTCTCTAACCTACCGATTTTTCAGTATTTCGACTTATAACTAGGTATGTCTATTCTTGGCGTGATATCTATATTACATTTGTCGTATCGATAGAGATACTGAACAATTTGTAGATTTTAATCCACTTTGAAGTAGTAATTTTTCACATAATTATATCCTTGTTGAATATACCGAGTTATAGAGACCCAAGCCCAGCAGTGGGACGATTATGGGTAGTAATGATGATGATGAATGATGATACCGAGTTATAATCCGAATATACCGATTTTCACTCGGCGCGGCGCTTCTACCGATTTCGCATTTGTGGTTTTGCTTCACGTTAATAAATAGATGATTCGCAGTACAATAGTGATGTCGCGTGACGGTAATGATGCGAGTGCATTACGGTAACGCGACCAAATGAGAGGCGCTAACGGTGATTGTAATGATTCGAAGCGGAAATGTCAGTTTGTTCAGATCTGACGGCCAGTTCCTTTCGGTCCATACGGTGCGATTTTCGCGTCCACGGTGCCTACCTTCTAGTCAAACAAACACCTCGTTGCCATCTCGTGGATCAATTATGGTGGATGTGTTAGAATGAAGATAGAATTAAGTTTCATTCTGGAATTTGTGAGGAGTGGATTTAAACGAGAGGGAGAGTAAAGCTCATTTTGTACAAACAAATTTTCCGTTTTATTATATTTATTATTTATTGTATTAGTATGGACAGCTAGGTATCAAAAATAAGACATGGGCCCAATGTATGTATCTGAACATCAAATTATGAGGTCCACTATAAACGCCCATTGACTTTGAGGATTGGTATGCGACTTAAGAAAGTATTTATGAAGCAATAAAATACATAATGTGTTAATCGAATTTCATGTTGTGATCATGAGCTGTCGCGGGCTATTGTTGTTAGTGGTTATAAAGTGACAGAGGACCACCGGCGCTGTATCGGCGACTGGGCAGGAATGTCGCGTGGGAAATCCGATACCGATCTCGAGAGGATGAATGGTGATACGAGTACCGTACAGTAAATAGAGGCTTGAGCTTTTGAGCTTTTACTTCTGTATCTTGAGCTTTGAGTAATGCTTTTTTAAGTAGGCTTCACGTCAACACTGAACTGGTAGGTAGACAACTCTCGATCTACTCGTATAGGGTTACTGTTAAATGATTATATACAAAACTACTTAGAAACGAAAATACAAATCTTATTTGTTCGTATTCCGTGGGAATTTTCAAATTTTAATGCCTAGCTTGTTTACAATATGTAAAGCAAAGCGTTTACAAAATATCACTTAAGTATCTAGCTAGCTAGATAGACTTTGGTTCTGCAAAATTATGTCACGACTTAGCTTTTGGTTTAGTGGATTATGAAAATAGTTGTAATATTTAAAGTAAATGTATTTGATGCGCTTTTCATGCGGTTAGATTAATATGTATTAAACCAATATTATCGGCGGATGATTCATTCGAGTAATCATCGGTCATATGTAGTACGTTATCATACTTAACGAAATGCTAAGTGTCACTGGTAGATGACATACAACTGAAACCGCTGGATCTAGAAACATTACAGTTTGCATAGATTCTTGAAAAGATGATTTTTGAAAGATTTTTAAAATTCTTTCTTAATGCCCAAGAGGTAATAACAGGGAAAGAACGTTTGCATGGAACATCGATACAATTAAAGAGAGGTTGCCAATGCAGAAAATATAATGATGTGTATGGTATCCTCAGGGAGAAAAAAAGTTGACTGTATTAATTTAGTTCACAATTCATCAAGGAGAAATACATTAGCTAGTTGTAAATAAATATATCTAGATTTGATATACATTCTCTGTCTGTGTATTGTTTAAGTAAACACTAAACTAGGTACGTGCGTACTGTCACTGCGCATCGAGCAAACAGCACTGCAACAACAGATTGCTGTTTGTGTTGTGTGTTAAACCCGAACACTCGAGGTAAATATAATATTATATCTACAGCAACTGATAAGAGAAAAAAATGGTGAAGCCGAATTCGACACTTGACTGGACTTATTTTTTCTTTACAAATATTAGGATGATGTTTTCATGTAGTTTTTCCTATGTGTAGATCTGAATCCAGATTGCTTTTCCTTTGTGACTCGACTGTTCTAGAGATAAGGGCGAGATATAAAAAGTGAACTTCTATGCTTTTTATGTTGTATGTTTTACTTGAATTTTTGTTTTGGTTTTATCCTCTATTTCAAATATGTATTTATTGTTTATATTATGTAAACAGTCCACATTGGGGGTCACATAAATGTGTCGTTGTACATTTTTGTTTTTCAGACCTACAGACCGATTACAACGTGACAAACAGACTGACAAGCGAGTTACAGTAGTGCTGCGCTTTTCCACTGGCTATGGGGATCCCTAAAAAATACATTCAGGTTTCATTGACAACCATTATTGCTACAGCTATTGAATACAATTCTGCGAATCGATATTTAATCACACAGTAGCAGTAGCTACCTACACCTTCACATGCCTTCGGAAACAACGGCGGAGTATCGATTCTTGTATATCGCACCGCATAATAATAATGCATGCATTAATATAGACATTGGCCGGTCGTCGATTCTTATGGGTTTCGAGAAAGGTAGCGCGAGCTCATTACGTTAGCGTTGCACGTTCAGCAAATGGCTTCATCGGGAAAATTAACATTCGGTCAGCATCTCGGCGGTCGACCGCGCCCTCTGCCCGACAGCCGCTTGCCCACAACTTAAATAAATATTGGACCTCGCAGACCCCCGACGAGGTGTCGTTCTCAGTACACTCGTATACAAATAACACTTTTACATCCCACACGGCTGAATGGGATCTATGGGTATCCCATTCACTTCGTTTTCCTTCGTGCGTGCGAGCTAGGAGTTTGCAGTCTATAATATCAATGCTTCATTCAGTCATTTTGTCACTTAAATTTTATGTTGTCATCTACAAATATGTAAAACCATAATTTCATTTAGTTCAGTAGTTTTGCATAGGTAATTACGTAAACATACAACGTTCAAAATGCGTAAGAAAACAGACAGACAGACAAAAATCTAAATATTACGGTTTTCGGTTCTCCTGCTTCTAAAAAGTTGTCCCATATATTTGACTTTATTATTTGTTCTGTGTACAGATCTCTATAGAAAGATGTAGTTTGATCACTTTACAATGTAATGTACATATATCACAATTTGTTAAATGCAAACGATACGTACTCAAATAGCAAATAGAGATTCGGTTTAATATTTTTTGTGCCTTCATACAAGTTACGTAATATTAATTTAAATAAAGGTGAGCGTGATAAGATTTTAGATCCGTAAGCAAAGCGCTGTTTCCCGCAATGACTCACTACGGTCACCTGACGTCAATCAAGGTATAAGTCCTTGTTGTATTAACGGACGTGTGATAGAGGTTTAAAAAGTTAAACTATGAATAGTAAAAAGGACCACGACTTACCTATCTATCTTCTTCTACAAAAACATTTGATATAGTAGTAGGTACTAGGACTAATGTGCTTTTAGCGGCTGATGGCCCTGAATTGACCAACGGATCGAGATTGGTCGATGTTGGTCAAATAAATTATTTATATAGAAAAAAACTGATTGATTGTCATATCTATCAACGCGGTGCCAAAACCGCTGGGCCTAGAAACATGCGATTTTGCACAGAGGGCCCTTATAATAATATATCATTGAATACAACGAAATGCAAGGAAGAATGAAAAATTAAAAAGTATATATTAGGTACGGTTCATAAATAATCTAACTTGTGTATATTACGTGTAACTGGATACCTACTTCGTGCTTCAATTATCGCTTAGTGATTTTATAATTACTAGTCATGAACTCTGTAGGGTTGTCAAAATATTATAAGTTAAAGAAGTAATATTTAAATTGACAAACTTTGCCTCTTCATAAATTAGTATTCGTCTATAAAAATTATCTAGCGGGGACGACAGTGTATCAATCAAGTATTGGAATTTCGACAATAGATACAAAATGAATTCAAGTATTTTCTTTCATACAGGTAGCAGTCAAACTCATTATGTCTTAACATGTGCACGTTTTTTTGCTGTTATAATAAAATACAAGTACAATCAAAAGTAAAGTACGTTATAGTCAACAACTGTCTCACAGTGGCAACCCTAGCCATGATAAATTTACATACAGTTTTTGTCGGTACTGTCATTGTCCACTATAATGGAGTCAGTACTGCGAACAAGTCCTGCATTACGCGAATAGTTCTAATTCAAGGTTACATGCAAACTTTTCACCGTCTCCGTTTAACGACAAGCAGTGGTAATGGTCACTGATTAATTAATACTTTATAATTGGTTTTATTTATATTGAACCGCGTTATGAGGTACTATGGAATTGAAATAGCGGTTGCTGGTAGACAAGTTAGCGTATGGTGGCATACAAGAATGGTAGGTACAGTAATGACTTGTGTATTATTAAATTATTCAATGAATAACAACCTTATAAAAATCTCCACAAAATTTACCTTTAAATAATTGAAATATTTTTTCCGGGTAACGAGAGAACACTAAGTCAAAGTCGCCAGAATTAAAAGTAATAACAATACATTTAGTAAAAATAACATTAACATAACTTGATATTTGTGACTGACAAATGACTAGCAATAGGGTTGTCGAAACACGGTACCTGCCTAATAAAAAAAGCGGTCGAATTATTCAGTAATTAAGACGTCAAATAGATTTCTAATTTGCCAGTGTGTTAATTGTTTACATGCATAGAATAATGAACAGCTGGTTGTCTCAAATCGCGGTAACCCAATACATGTCATTACTTCATTAACCGTGCGGTGTGCCTGACAGTATTATAAATGCATACTGTCAATTTCGCACCGCAAGCATAATAGATGTCGTCATAAACACGGATCGAATATCAGCGGAATAAAGAAATACAACTACCAGGGCTTTTAGGGTTATAGGTAAGTACTTATATGAATTATATTTCGATTTTACGTACGGTATCATTTTGGATTATCCGATTGTTTCGGATGATTATAGTGACGGATTTGAGAAATTTTGGAAATTATATCAGTCAAAGGAAAATACCTTAAATTACACTTATGTTCTTAGAGAAAATCAATAATTTGCGTCAAATTAATATATGTAATTACATTTTTACTATGTACGTATAAATAATGTAAAGGCAAAAAGGATTTTTTTTGGTTGCATTTTATCCCAGTTTGGTAACTATAATGGTTTACGGCGCTACAGATCATCCCTTCTCCAACGCTATCTGAATATCGGATTTTCCTATTTAGCAAGTTGAAAATTCGTATGTAGGATTTTCGTAAAAGCTATAGATTTGATGATATGCAGACAAAAAAATACTTAATTATACAATTGTATTGGAAGCATATTAACCTACGGTTGAAAAATATACGTATGACATTTACGTTAACGTTTACCTAACATTTATGTTAACAAAAAAATAAACTTACCGACATAAAATTTTGCACGGTGCGATGATAATTCTAAACTGTCAATCTGTTACTAAACTCAATATCATGCGAATTTTACTCCTATCGGTCATGCCATTATTAAGTTACTAGGTCATTATCAGACCCCAACGATAATATACCAACGTAAAGATATTTTTAAAGTAAATAACAGCTGGATAAACAAGTATTCGGGTCAAAAGTGATCAGCTACCATCACCAATACTAGAGGCTACGTCGGCGACTCCTTATAAAAAACATTTTCTTTGAAGTGCTTTAAAACAACACGATGTACTATTACGTATTTCCTTCCTATTCCATAGCATTCCTGCATCATTTACCGCTTCCCGTTACAGGAGCCTATGAGCATCGTATGTTCAGAGTAGTCCTCGCTACTGAGAAGACTAATTGCTCGATGCGAGCTCCGATTAGCGGGAAGACGGTTGCGTGTCCGACTGTCCGTAAGATCCGACCGCGGCCCTACGGGGCTCCGGTCCGCACGCGATCACGCAGGGCCTTCGCCGACGGTCCAACGGTTTTGTGCAATCATCCCCCGGCCGAGAGAATTCGGCTGTTACTATGGATACCTTGAATAATCTTACCTGGCACTACGGAGTTGTCAGTGGGAGTCTATACTAATATTATAAAGCTGAAGAGTTTGTTTGCTTGAACGCGCTAATCTCAGGAACAGGTCCTAGTGTTAGATAGCCCATTTATCGAGGAAGGTAATAGGCTATACATATATCATTACGCTAACAATAAGACCAATAGAAGAGCTAAGACGGGAGCTAGTAGTCAGTAAAATTTTCGTTCTATTTTTAACAGCTTTCATTTGAGTTGTTTTTTTTGCTTGATAGTTTTATGAATGGTGACTGAATACTTCGTTCTGTCCTACGAGTTTCAAGATTGACACATTGCTATAGTTCCGATGATAATGGGAGGTGTGTAGGAAGGTTCAGTAGTTATTAAACGGTTAACGGTTTTGAGAAAACATCGTTCAAATAACCTTTTTTATATGGCTACGAGGAACATTTAATATTTAGTTGAGAATAACAGAGGAATGGCGACAAGATTGTGTCGACTTCAGTAAGTGGAAAGTTTCTAGTAGCTGCGACTTGTCTTTTAGCAATAGAACGAGATTCTAAGAATGTTGTTCAATGGATTTAGGTATGTTACAAACTAATTCTATTTACCCTGAAGTAGGTACTTAAATTTAATTTACGAGGGTATGGTGGCATCGTATGCTCTTTGGGTGTCCTTATCCCATAAAAACAAGAATACATAATATACTCGTATACGCATAGTTACCGCTAAATCCACCGCTCGAACCATGCAACTAAGACGAAATGTATACTGAAGTCCAAAATACATAGTGTGTGTAACTGTGTACCCTACCACAGACCCCTCCTCAATGTATACCAGTCATTCATACTAATGTGCTCCGTCCACGATGGATTATATTCAAAATCCTCTGTCGGCATTATTAATGTTATTACGAGTAATACACAAACACAATTCAAAGTATAGATCTATTGCACGGTTTTATAGCACACCGGAGTCGATGTTATCAGCGCCGAAGCGTGACGTTAGCCAATAATACTGGGAAATGTGACATGAAAATACAATTCGAGGAACCCTTCTTTCTCAAAGCTGTCCGGAACGTGTTTCGTTGTCTCAAATCAAATAAAATTCTACGTCTGTTATTGCGAACTAGAGTCGCTATTGTAAAGTGTACTACTATTGTGTCGAGTTACTTTAAAGTTTATTGCCAATTAGTTTCAATTGATTTGCGTTTATATACAATCTAAGTAAAAGGTAAACGTGATTAAAAGTAGTAAGGGGTTAAAAGTAGCTTAAAACGAAATGGTTTTGATAAGTCATTATTATATCGAGTAGTAATAAAAAGTACAGTCAGATCATTGTCATCTTGTAACTTGTGACACCCTCGCTCGGTAAACTAAAACAAGCAACAATGTATTATTATATTCTAGGTCACTGTCACCGCTGAAGACAATAGTATCAAATATTTTATAAAGGACATAATATGAAATGTATAAAAACATTGAAATAAAGAATGCGTTATCGCACGTGGATCTTGGCAGCGCTGAATACCCGTGGCGACTGTATAATGGTGGGCCGGCGCGCACGTCCGTCCGTCTATCGACGACGGTGGCCGCCGTATGTTACGCACTGAGCACACCTCGGAATAATTTACTCCATTTATATTCGTTTTCAAATATTCCACATTATTTCGTCCTTGACAGCTACGGTCAGACAGTCAAGTTTTGGCAACAATCTTTCTCACCGACGATGTCAATTCGAAGAAATATAAAGCGATACAAATGTACCTATAAAAATCATTGACCCTACGAAATGTTCGGGGTCTACGAATGATCTTATCACGGGGTAAGGCGAAGAGTCGCGTCGAGTCGGAGCCATCCAAATCGATCATTACACGCACCCGCCGCGCATATTGTAAGAGTCACTTCCGGTCGATTCGCGGAATTCGATATTTAATAATTCGCACAATCGTCGAAGCGTCGCGTCGCCGGGCCCAGCACGCACGGACACGGGACGACACCGGCCCTGCTTAGCATGCGTCGCGTGACCCCAACCAATAATAAATTCTTGTGCACTTGCAGTTTCACGTAGTGCCAAGAAACCGCGATCGGCTACCGAATGTTAAATGGCCATTGTTCGATTTAGTACCCATCTAACTTAATACATCGGCTGGTTAAGTTATATTCAGTGAATTCCTCTCGGACGCCACGAGAGCCACACCGGGCTACGCAACTGAAGTTATCACCCCGAGGTGTTTGGTGAATGGTTCCTGTTTCCTTTTACATTCGCCTCATTTAAATACAAAGCCTTTGTTGCTGCTACGCGTTATGGACGAACGAGTCCGTTCGAGTTACCATTTATCACCATTATGGAGACCAGTAATCACTTAACGTCTTTTTGCTTAGTTACATACTCTTCATGAGAAAGGGTCGATAAAATAATATGATTTATTCTTTGTATTTTTGTATTACGTGTAGGTACCTCCTTCAATGCGTGCAATGCATGTCTTTGGATTGAATAAAAGATTTCATAAATTGGAGAAGACTCACATATTCTTTGAAACATACCTACATAGTTTTGACTATCTCAGATACTAAGACATTCAATGAATTCAATTCAGTAAAACAAACTTGGATTTTGATTTACACTGACACATACACGGTAATTTTCATGTACCATTTAACCCTAGTCTCTGGATAAGCTAGAACCTGAAATAAATATAATCATTGACTTTTTGACAGTTGCTAGACAATTTATTTATTATAATAGAGTGATAATAGATAAAATATTGAGAAGGGTCGATCAGCTCTCGACTCACACAAGATACATTTTTATCCGTCACATAATTTAGATGTATTGCATAGTGACACACAGAACCTTTCGCACGTCAGGGAATTTTATAACCATCTAGGATCTAAAAACGTTTAAAATAATAATTCCTTTTAAACAAGTTACCGCGCTAAAAACGCATCTTTCTGTTTTATACCATCAACTCATTACTTAGCCTGCATGCAAATCGGATAGAAGAAACAACCTATTAATTACACGCAAATTGTTACCGTGCTGGCATCGAGCGTTCATTGTGAGGCGAGTGCAAGTCGAACAGTCGCCTCTGTCTGTGTTCACGGACATAATGGCATCGGTCTTACTAGGAAAGCCGTTATCATGAATCAGGTTTTACAAATGTATAGCGATCGATAGGAGCGGGCGGGCGGCTCTTTCCCAGGCAGCGCCGGCATTCCTTGCCCATACGCAGCCTCCGAGCCACCTGGCTGTTCCGGGACGCGTCATTACGTGCCCCCAGAGTACATTCCCTGGACTCCGAGCCCGCAATCGCAAACTGTCCTCTTCCTCTTGGAGGTTTTTCGCTGCGTTTCCCGCGTGCTGTCGACGACGCCGTATACCGCGACTTATACAAATAACGCAACTACGTCGGGTTTTTTACAAACCGGGAAGTCTCACCTACCTACGCTTACATTGTAAAGTGAGATATCGATTTAAGTATGGCTCTATACGTAGGAATCTTAGACGTAATCTCTACCTGTACTGAACGTAAGTTTAAATATATAAAAATCTACATTTTTAAAAATCTACTTTTATTAGAGTTAAAGTGATTGTGTTGATTAGACAAAGAAACAACCCTGCCCAATGGACAGACATCAAATCCAGAATACTGCGATCAGCAGTCAGTGGTTAAGGTACTTCAGAGTTGTCAGTATGACGTAAAGTTTAACATACTTTATTCATTAGGAAATTACTCTGTTATACCTACAACATAAAGGAAAAGTGAGCGCTAATCGTTTCATCGAAGCTCGTTAACTAATTGCTTAAACTTGATTCACGAGGAAATAAGAGAAATAACCTGATGACCAAGGTGTATACTGTATACTATTTCATTTGAGATTACTATATAATTACGAGTATTTTGTTAGTCATTGAGAGTACCTAATTCATTAGTCAAACGTCACGTATAGTCAATGTCAAGTAAGTTGGCAAGAGTCTGAAAGAGACATTAGATGCGCATAAGTCGTTTTCCTCTGCTTTTTAACTGACTCTCTCAGACTCTAGCCAAGTTGCCTGTCGATGAATATAATCATACTATGTGCTTATGTTGTTTTTGATTTGTCTATAAGACGGGGCTATATGTAAATCTTTAATGATGGCAATAAAAAAGGATAGGTTAAAAAACTAAGAACATGCTTTTATAGTGCAAACATTTTAGTAACAGCTGTTCCTCGTCGCCGTCGCGGAGTCGCTTTGTCTGCCAACCCTGAATAAACTATTACATCAAGCTTAAAAATGTATTGCCATTGAAGCTCATTGTCATGTAAGATTAGACATAAGCAAACATTACAATAGTAATTCATAGTAGATACGTAAGCATTAACAAATTCAGCAGACATTTTCCGGTTATTAATATCAAAATTTAATGTTAATTAGAACGCGTTAGATATTATCTATAGACACTTACGGGATTAGCAGATAGATTCTACATATTTTTTCCCTGATGTAAAATATTAAAGTGGCGGGGTTTCTTGGAAGAGGTGGAAACATTGCAAATCGTCGATATAACGGCATGACGCATCGCCTGAATACGGGAATCACTTCCTAAATATACCTGCACATATTATTTAGGACAAGGCGACTGCGAGCGTGAATTAAGTTTATGGGCTTAGTTCATCTGTTTTGCATTTTGTTACAGTAAATAAATCTACGAGTACTAGGAATTATCCTTAGTCTCTTTTCCTAAATGAATCATTAGACGAATAGTTAGGACTCATTTAGGAAAAATGTGACATTTGGTTAACAATGACTGAATCGGAACATGACAAGTCATTTTGCTGATTAAATAATATTCATAGTTTAAAAAAATAAAAATATATTTTATAGTGTTAGTACAATAAAGCAAAAATAATGGAAACTTGTTTTTCAGCGTTAAGGAGCTTCCTCGCCAAATATTTGAAACCTGAGTATTGTATCGGGTCATGTTTATCACAGTGCCTTGAAATCGGGGCTAAAATAATGTGTGGAATTTAAATTCCTTAGGATAAAAGGCCAAGTTGTTATAATTCAGCTTGCAAGATCTGAGTCAACAAATACAAGATAAATAAAATTAAAAGCTTATAGAATACCGAAGAAGTACTTTTCCTTGTACTTGTAATTCTAACAACTTTCTTGATTTTAGGTCAAGGGAAAATAGTTCTTGGAAACTTTTGAATGACAAGAGTTTCCTAGTATCAAATAAGATATTTTATGTCTCTTCTCTTGGCTAACATCGGCGATACCTTGGTTTTATAGGTATCTATCAGTGACGATGACCAATTTTAGCAAAGGTGCCTATATTGTGTATCGAGAGCCCGGAGGGGAAAGCAGCTGACTCCTTCTTTGATTTTGGACCCTGTTCTCCATAACAGAGGACAACTAATTATGCTTTTTTCCCCTCTGGATTAAACATAAATTTGCCACCTGTGAACGTCCAAACACCTGTGTAAAGGAGGATACCCACAGACTAAGGCGCGGCGAACATACGGCGCAGATACGGCGAGTTTCATACTATCTGACGTGAGTCACTGACGTCAGTCACGTTTGTCTGACGTCTGACGTCTAAAGCTGAAGATTTTTGAGTTCCCGAGGATCCATAGACTAAAATATTTATAAACCAAAGTATGCCATAAATACGTGATCATCGTGTCATTGCCTTAATGGTATCAAAGTGGTACAGCGAAAGA
>DWKA01001062.1:0-13491 GCA_018249155.1 Panoquina ocola ocola
GCTGTGCGTTGATAGATCACTATGTCAGTCAGTCAGTCAGTCAGTCAGTCACCTTTGAGTTTTATATATTTAGATGATTTCGAATTTGATTATTATTATGTATTCACCTGATAAGCTTCAATAAACTCTGAGAAACGCAAATTGTTGGATGATTTAAAAACTATTACTTAGTTACAACTTTTATTTAGACAATTTTTCTTTTCCTTATTTTTCTTTTTTTGTCCTTGATTATCTGAGCAAATTAAAAAACAGAGGGAATCAATGCAAAACAATGTGCTCCAATCATTGTTTTATTTCGTCAGTGTAATAACGTAATACCCGAAACTGTTATAACAATAGGGGCCGTAATTAAGCTTGTTCCACTGCTTGTACTCTCTCGAGTCTCATAGTTGGAATCTATAATGGCTACTATTAAATCCCCTATAGAGACGCCTCAGCGGCGAACACTGATTGAATTTGAGCAAGCCCTTAGTATTACACGGCACAATGCGCTTTTGATAACCGTAAGGATTCAGTTAGGAGGGTGGCTAAATTATGTACGATCCCTCATGAAGAGATAGATACCTTCAACGGCGTACCGTTCAATATAGAGTACATTATCCATAGATGAATACAAGAAGAGAAATTATTTGTAACCCTTTTTAATTAATGCACGCAAGTAGAAGCCTGAGATTTGGTAGAGAGATGAAATTTTACATGTATTATAAATAATGCAAAAATAACTCTCTCTGACCATTGTCTTACAGCTTTAACCCGCTGAACTGATTTATTTTATTTATATTTCATTTATTTCTTCCCTCATATTTTTTGATTAAATTGTTAATGCTAAATTACTTAAAATTGTAGGACTCGTCTGCTCGTTTGTCAGCGATTTAGATAAAAATATTATTATCTTTGTGTTATACTCAAACATAGAGTTCCATACTATTATTTTCAAAATTACCGGTTGACCAAACTGCACAGCATTCTCCAACACGCGACCGAGGTCCGCCTGAGTCATTCTCACGACACAGAGGTTGTTCGGTTTCTCCATGTTCTTTATCCACCTGTTCGCCTGGCCCTGAGGGTCGATCATCAGTGGCCACCGTCGCGCCGTCCTGGATAACAACTTGACCAGTTAATATTACTTTTTCAAGTACAATATGGTGACATTTTCAAGTGAAATTTTGCTACGTAATACAATTGTAATGTTTAGTTTTAGATCTAAAATATTAAACCATTTGTTTGGAAACCATGGACACACTACTACGACTAAAAGAAAAAATAAGACTCCAGAAAATAAAACCTCTATCTTCTGCTCGATCCTCAAATATTTACATACGTACAGAATTGTAATCGAGAACAGCTGATAGACGAACTAGTGAGTTTCTGAGTATTACATGATAATAATGGCGCTCTCAACACTGAAGTCGTCCGAGGGCAGCCCGTCGATGTTCCACTGCTGGATGGTGACGGGCTCGCCCAGCGACTTGATCAGGCTGAAGTTGAGCGTGCACACGATGCCGCAGTCGTGGCACGCCTGCGCCCACTTCTTTACCTGTGTGTACCGGGGACATATAGATAATACTCGTAAATTACGCTGTAAACTCCAGGTATCATACTAGAAGTCCCTGTGTCGTAGGCTATATGGAAAATATAAAGAATAAACACACACACACACACATACATACATACATCCTAAGTACAAAGATTAAAACTCGTTGAAATTCTAGTGCAATGGAAATCGCCCATTGAATAGTGGTTCGGTATTAAATACTGCGCCACACTGGTCATCACCATATTCTGGTATTCTAACAAAAATACAGAAAAATACTTACTTGCTCATTTCTAAAAACTGCTGTGAATGGTCCAAGGTAAGCGATAATTCCAGCAGCTATTAAAATATCACCTGAAAAATATTTCCAAAATCGTAAGTCTACATTAAAATGTTAACTTAAGTTGCAAAAGTTCTATACAATTGTGAAAACTTCCGAGTGCTATTAAGTAGTAAAATCTGAGTAAGTTAATTAATTTATAACGTATATGGAAACTCCATTAGCGTGCGGCATCAAAGTTTCACTTTGAAGATGCGCGTACTTCCGGTAAGTATTGATCTCGAGTAATTGGAAATTTTCTTCCTTTACAGAGTGCAAGGTTCCCGGGCGCTGAAACCCTACGAAAGCAAATTCAATATCCGGCGTACCTCCCGAGACTTTCCGTGATGAAAGAACATTTAATGTAGATATATTCGAAACTTGGCAAGTTGGTATTCATGGAAGTTTCACAAAGAAAAATAAAAAGATTCTTATATTTTCTGCTTCTGGCGACGATGGCAAATCAAAGGAAACAAATCTAACAGATGTCAGTTAACGAAGTTCGCATAATACAGATACAAAGAATTAAAAGGGAGAGACTACAATACCTCTTTTTATGACAGCTACATAGAATTATTTTTTTTAATTCACTCGAGATTTTTATTAAATAAGCCTTTTTCTTTAACTTTCGTCATTATTACGTGGCCAAATATTTGGTATTTAAATATTTGTAATGAATTAAATTTGTTAACTGTAGTTAATATGAAGGCTAGAGTAATTCTTTATTCATAGCGTTTTTTGTGGTGTATTTAGAAATATGTATATTCCAAAGTCGGTGTAGGTATATGTATAGCAGTGTACGAATTTATCAGATGTATTTACCAGTAAGTGAATTGTATGTATCTCGCAGTGTCTTCGCAATGAATGTCCATCGGGTCTTCTCCCCGCCGAGCCCAGAGATGAGCATCTCCGCCCGCTTCAACTTGTTACTGCAGTCCATCACCTCGTCATCCAACATTTTTTGCTGACGGCTCTGCTCCGCTAACGCCTCTTCTAATTTTTGCAATTTTTGTTGAACCTGTTTTTAATTAGTATTGTCAGTTACCGTAACTCAAGATATTGCAAAACTATTTCCCTTCTAACTAGGCTATGATTATTGCCATAAAACGATGACAATGATATTAGAAATTGATATTCCGTTGAAATTTCTAATTACTTGCGAAACATGTAAGTATAGTGTTATGGCATGATGCACTAACCTCTTTTAATTGCGCTTGTTTGACTGCGAGTGCTGCCATCGCCTTGTCGTACACGGCTTGGGCAGCGGCCAACCTCTGCTTCTTGGGCGCGACCACTTTTGCCACCTTGTCGTATTTTGTCATCGCGATCACCCACTTGCACATGCCTAACAAAGCAGGATAGAGCTTATTGCAGTCTTCGATTACAGTAGATCATTAGAATTGTCACACATACTTGAGCTAGTCGTGATAATGTACTTACCCTCGGCTGCCACAGACACAGCCCTTATTTTCTCTGGCACAAAACCATCATCTTGCATAACAGTGGTCATTAATTTCTTCATGACTGGTGGGGGAATATTATCTTTATCGTAATTCTGCAGAGACTCTAGAAACTTGATGTCATTTAACAGTTTTTTTGAGGGACCCCAGAAGTCCTCTATTGTACCAACTCCTGATGGATTTGGTATTTTGTCGGGCTTTACTTCCTAAAATGATAAATAAATATTTATTCAAATATTCCATTTATGTATTTAAGACTATGTACCCATTAGAATTTATTTATTTGTTTTACAACTATCAATAGTCAAAACTTGGTATACTTACAGGATCATCCTTTTTGTAGCATTATAGAGGAATTGTAAAATTTTATTAACATTATCAAAATAATTTGCCATGTTCGATAATATAAGATAACTAATTATTTAGAGTTCAAATCAAAATACATTCTACAATACCTTTAATATACAAATAGCTTCCATTACTAATTTTATGCCTCGCGGCGGACTTTTCATCGTCTTGATGAAGGTGATGTCCTGTGGCGTTAAAGTATCCAGGGCTGCCAACGCAGCATTTAAAATCGGCATCGCTTCAGCCAAATCTGCGTCGCATTCGTCTTTGATTCCTTGAGCTTCTTGTGCCTATTTTTGTAAATTAATTAATATAGATTCCATAAAATTAATATAATCTCATTATTTCCTTATGTTCATTTATACCTGTTCTTCAGCTGCAGCTTGATCAGCTAACACTTCAGCCTCTACTAAAGCCACACCTTCTTTTTCTTTTTCTACTTTTGCGGTAGTCTCTGCCACTGCTGCCGCGCCAGCAGCTAATTTGGGTTGCAGCACTTCCAGTGCTTTTTGAAGAGCTGCCACCGATTTAGCAGCTACAGCTAATTGATCTAAACCAGTGATGTAACGTTTTTCTCCCGATAGCAGCTCCCTAAAATAACCTCAATAATTTGTGAAATATTCCATGGAGTTTTGTTTAACCAACACTATACCATAACCTTTGAAATTCCTTACGTTCGTTTTTTCCCCAATAGCGATTTGAACATATTTATAAGTTCTAGATATGCAGTAGGTGTAACATAATTGTATCTTTTGAGACGAAGTAAGAATTGTCTCGTCAATTCCTGAGTGTCAGTATGGAAGATTTGACACAACTTGATAGCAGTTTCACGTTCCAAGTCCGTTAGCTCGACATCTTTTAAAAAACGCGTCGCCACGGCCAGTAAAGCATCCGGAGGCCATTCCTGAAAATAACGAGAGTACAGTAAAACTTAGTCTTTTAAAAACCGGTAATAAAGTCTCAACTTTTCAAAAGTTACCTGAAACCAATCTATGGTACAGCAGTTCACTAACGAGGGAAACTTTCGTATGCGGGTCCTGAGAGAAGTTCCGGCTGGCGACATAGCCAGTACTATATGCAACTGATCTCGAACAATCGATACGAAGTATGCATATAACGCTGTAGGGCTACCGTCAGTTTGTAACGATTTATCACGTTGTCGATCAATCTAGATGACATTTTCAAAAAATATTAGGACAGAATATTTAAATTAAAATATAAATTATCTAGAAACTCGAAGCGATATATACTAACCACTCTCATTTTCTCACATAATTCTGCTTTCTCATCGGCACCAAATATATTAGGTACTTCACCTGAATTGAGCATATTGTTCACGTCTTCTAAAAATCCTTCTTCTTTGATCTGTAGAGATAAAATACAGTATTATATTAAAGTACAATTTATGAATTTCCAATTATTATGAATACATAATAATTTTTACCTGTGATTCTATGAACAGAAAGACCATGTGCAAATCCGGCGTACTCGATTTCCTTAACAACGTTTTAAGATCTTCCCGCCATTCATTCTTTCCATAGGTTCGACTCATTTCAACCTATGTAAAATAAATTTAAATTATATAAAGCATAATAATATTATTTTTGAAATTATGAAATTTTGCACTATGACTTAAAGTAGCAAATGTATCTAATCCTAAAAAAGTAATATAATAAAAGCTCAATCCTATGTCGAGGGACTTTCTTTAGATCAATATAATTACGTTCATAAATGTGTCAATGACATCTAAATAATTAATTGTAAATGATTTTGAAGTTGAACGTTTGTTCTAAAAACAGGACCATAAAACCAAACCTTTTAGAAACCTAATAGGTCATTATCTTTTGCAATTCAAGTCATTATATTATTCCAAGACCTTATCCAAAAAGGGCGGATTCGCCGCGAATCCTTTAGCGAATTCACGAAGCCTCGCGATAAAAGCGAACGAACTCGACCTTTCACGACAGAACCAGAAAAGCAGTACCAGAGAATAAAAGTTTGAGTAGCGTACTTACCAGTGGTACTTACTAGTACCAGTACTAGATACCGACCTGGAACAGATCATACTCGTTGATGTGAGCGGCGAGGCGGGTCAGCGACTGCCTGCCCGAGCCGCCCAGCCCCACCAGCAGCGCGTGCGAGCGCGGCTGCGTCAGCACGCGGCAGATACGCGACACGTGCTCGATCGCGAATCTGACCGTACACCATATGCCGTATTGTACTTATAATTTGCAGAGGTGTGGAAAGTAAAGCCATATCAAAAGAGTGAAACGTAAGTTTAACAGCAGCTCTGCACTTAGCTACACACTGTGTTCGTATAATCAGTGCTGTACAGTTATGAGCAAGGAACTTGACAATACGTCTTGACGTCTTAAAGAGCCATAGATTAGTAGTCGTTTTGCTCTCCTTCTTGTTCTGCGCATCTGTCTCTTTCAGATTCTTGTCCATGACTATAATATAGCAGTAACCGAAATATGCTAATCAAGTCATCTTATTTTTGCTTCAGCAATCAGGAATATAAAGACAAACTTCTTTTAAGAAAATATAATAGCAAAATAAGTAATATAAAGAAAATATACAATTTAAAATATCGCACCTGAAAAGTACCAAGTTCATAGGCTTTTTCGACATATTGTTAAATTCAACCAAAAAGGCGTCAACTGTTGAATTTAGATGTTCCATGTTGGTAGTCTCCATGTAAAAACGGGTATCGACTTTAGGATTGGCAAAATCGCAGTAAATTAACTTCCGAAGATGTAGATCGGTTATCTAAACAAAAATTAATTGAATACATTATATTGCATACATAAACATGAAATAACAATAAATATATTTAAATTAACAAACGTCAATTTACCAACCTTCTCATTAGGACGCTCAAGAAGACGCGAAAGCATTTTATCGAAATCATCGTTAAGATGCAAGGCCGTTGCTTCTCGGAGGCACTGCACCAACCAATACCTATCGGCGTCTTCTATTAGTCGATCAGAAAACACTCGCAAACACTCATGCACCCATAATCTTTTTATAGATTGCAAATCTGGTGTTACTTCGGGTACAGATAAAAGAACACCCTGAAAAATTCAGGTTAATTCAAGATGATTTAAATATCTTTAAAACTGAAGAGAAAGTCAAAATAATAGCTTAGGAAAGTGAAAATATAGGTTAATTACATACCAGAATTACTCTGGAGAAATCTCGCAAATTGAATGTGTAGTGAGACTTTGATGGGGTAGGTAGTAAATTAAGTCGACACTGCTTGTACACCTCCAAAGTTCCTGCCACGATCTCATCAATACATGGATCAAAATCCTTTGAAAATCCCCTGATTGGAAAAAGAAGTATATCAAATTGAAATATGAATGCGATAAAGCAGCCCAGGGAATATGCAAAGTACCCAAGGTGTAAGTGAAAGACGTTACCTGGTATCCAAATGCCAGAGCATTATTCTACCAAATATAACTTGAAGCGTTTCGTCATCAAACTCGTCGATGCAAAAGAAGGAAAAATGACGTGAAAATCGTGGTGTTACCAGCTTAGCACCCGGCGTCGGCTTACCCATAGCACACATAAACTAAAAAACGTAAACGTAAAGAAAATATCATAGCGTAATTTAAGCATCATTATCATTCGTTATTAGTAAAAATCTTACTTGCACATCAATAAGATGCATGGCCACATTTGTTTTCCTGTCATACCATAAACCAAGATCAATTCCTTGTCGTAATACCTCTATAGGAGGCTGGGCGCCATAAGTTTCGGCCTGTGGCATACTCACGTCATCCACGAACACAACACTGTAACAACCAATCGGCGGCCCAAATACTCCTAAAAAACGTTTTTAGATTTTTATAAACCGTCAAAATTCCCATGAGTGGATTTCTCATCGCTGAAAAAAAAATTCACGTACAAAATTGTTACGAACCTTTTCGTCTCTTGTCCAATTTTCCCATGATAATGTCTTGGGTCTGATTACAATTGGTTTGTGCTGAGAATGCCATTATCAGAGCCTTGTATACCTTCGTATCGACACGTTTCACTAGATAGTCCTTCAAAAACACGTCAGTGTAGTATACTAATAATATAATTAGGACTTAACAAGAAGATACCAATGAGTTCACAGTTATTATACTTACTATAATGTAAGACGACTTCCCAGTGCCTGTGGGACCGACCATCATAACTGCTTTGTGGTGCGTTACAAGCAGTTTAAATAGGGCAAGGTAACGAACGCTGTCCAGTGTAGTAACTAGAATCTGGTTCGGTGGCGTATCTCGACTGATCGGTGGTGCGGACACTACGTCGTCTTGCCATGGTTTCCATTTACCTTTTCCCTGGGAACGATGTAAAACGTAAAGCTTGAACTAACCTTATTGAGACATCATGTTACTTTACTTGGGACATTAGAATAAATACTATAAAAAGTGGTATATTAGATTCAATATCAGACTTACCTCTTTAATAAATCTATAGTCGTAAACCAATCCTTCTTTTGGTATCGTAAATATATACTGCTTCTCTGGTTTGGCGATTTCCCTTGGATATTTCAGAGCATCTATCACTGATTCTGGAAACTCTTTCTCCAAAAGACCTCGGAATAGCATATCAAACTTCGGTCTACTGTCAGCTTCCAATGTTGCTCCAATTGACCAAATGCAAGAGAAGAAAAATACTCCCTGATTTTATAAAAAAATAACTAATAAGCTTTCAAAAAGCATACACAGCATGTTACATAAAAAGACCTACAGGTATTACATATTTACCTCTAACTGAGCTCTCACATCGAGGTCAGATATTTGTTCCACATACTTTTCATCGTAGAAGTCATCCATAAAGGTATC
Organism: Panoquina ocola ocola; assembly: GCA_018249155.1. NCBI lineage: Eukaryota > Metazoa > Arthropoda > Insecta > Lepidoptera > Hesperiidae > Panoquina > Panoquina ocola. The sequence goes on from DWKA01001062.1 coordinate 8,503, forward strand.
AAATAAATTCATGCACGCCATTACCAAATTGCTTCGGGATGTCACGTACATTTGCTGAAATTTACGAAATTTACAGTACACATTTTTAGCTCCAAGATTTATTTTAGGTTTCCTATAGAAATACTCGTCATAGTTGGTAAATGTAAATTGCACGATTTGAATAGTTCAATACTTTAAATGTTATTTTAATAAATTAATACATATTTGTTTACGTTTGTTTTTGTTATTATTATTACGTTGTATTTGTTATTTGAATAAATTAATTTTGTTATGCATCTATCAACTGCTAACTAACATGTGATGTAACAAACACCCATATCTGACATCTATTACGATAACCACTCTTACAAAGGGAGAACAATATACAATGAAAGCACGTCATTATCCCCCACTCTATCGCTTTCCTTCTTACCATTACCTTATCCTAACCTGAACCTTATCCTTACCTGAACCTTATACTTACCTGAACCTTATCCTTACCTGAACCTTATCCTTACCTGAACCTTATCCTTACCTGAACCTTATCCTAGCCTGAACTTTATCCTTACCTTAACCTTCCCGGAATACTCGACGAGCCACAGCAGCGGCGACATGAACCGGTTGAACAGCGTCCGGATGAGGTTCCGGTTGTGGCCGTGCAGCGTCGCCGGCAGCGTGTTCAGCCACGACTCCATCAGGCACTTCCAGCCCAGGCCCTTCGGCTCCATGTATATCATGCCGCAACGCGATACCTGTAGGTGAGAAACTTGAAAAATGTGACATGTAAAACGTGTGAATTTGGTATATCTATCAGTATTTTTTTATTATTGATATAACTGTTTAACTATTTGTCACGTACTAATGACAATTGTTTTCAAGTGCATGAAATATCAAAATCAAAATGTGTGATATATTCTTAAAAAATTTGTCACAGCAACTGTATTGGAAATTTGGAATCTATTACCATTAGCGTATTGGCCTAAAATACTGTTACAATACCGTAGCAGGGGAAGCAGCTTCTAAGTCCATAGGCTCAAACACAAGGTTGGTGGTGGGTGCGAGCTGAATGATCTCGCCGCTCATGAGACACAGCTTTTTGTTGTCGTCCAACACGGTATTTAGATTTTCAATCCAGATCGCGTCCACGGGACCGTCGAATATCAGCCACTTTCTACGAAACAAGAGTACGTCAAAAATACGGTTAAAATGAACATTTCTCTTACGTGTTTTTAATCTACTTTATAATTAGCTCGTTATTGTTAATTTTATTATCTTATAAATTTGAGGTGGGCACCTGTTATCGTTAGTGGACACAGCGAACGCTCTATAACTGACAGCTAATATACCGTCTGACCACTCGTGTGACACTGGGTCGAACTGCCCGTAAAGTTGGCCCATTGTAATAGATTTGGGGTTGATCACAGTCCATTCTACCGCATTTTCATCCATCAGTTTCTATAATGACAAATATTAGTAAGGTCAAAATCAACTCATCAAAACTGATTGTAATTTTGCAAATATCTCATGAAAAAAAGTTAATTTATACCTTCTCTGACACTAGACCCAAAGCAGCACCTAGAGCATGGTAGCATTTTGTCTTGCCGGAGAAAGGAAATCCGACTAACATCAAACCGTGTCGTACTAAGATCATTTCATACAACTGCAGAACCTGTAAGAAGATAAATCAAGAAGTAAGTAAAAACGAAAATACTTTTGTTTAGTTCAAAGATTTTTTTTCAAAAAAACATTTTTTCAGAAGCGTTATACTTTACCTTCTCAACGAAGAAGTCATTAGCTTGCAAGTTAAGAGGCACGCACATTTCCTTGAGGCATGCCACCAAGTGGGGTAATCCGGCTTGTGGCAGTGGTAATCCAGGGAACAAATCTCCGATGATACCCTGGTTTACGCCACAAATTTATTAGTAATCCTAAAAAATGCTTTTTACAAGAAGTTTACATTAGGAGAATTAGGCACAAAACTTACTGTAATAAAAAAAGACCCATTCATAAAAGGTTGGGGACTGTAATGTAAAGCAATCCTCTACTATACTTTTCTAGCATGAACGGCTTCATTTTTCAATCGAAAATTTTATTATAGTTTAGATAGAAAAAGCTCTAGAAGTAACAAAGAGTCCCAAAGATATCCTACAGAAAAAAATATCACCTATGAATTTTGACACCAACCTCGCGAAAGATACTTTCCAAGGCCAACACAATGCAGGCCAGAAAGAGTCGGATTTTAAAAATATTTGATTGAAAACAGAAGCAAAGCAGAAATAACTCCAATTTTGCTTACCATGAACAAGGGTACATCATGTTCAAGGAACTTGGGCAGATTGACGTCTTTAATGGACCGCAACAGAATGACGTCTTCCACCTCGTCGGGGTAGCGCAACTTCAACGCTCCCGCGGCCCGCAGGACAGACTTGACAGCCCGCATGCCTAAGGTTAAGATATCCAGAGTCGGAAAAATATTATCTGTGTCCATACTAATATTATAAAGTGGTATATTTTGTAAGTTTATTTGTGCGATCTTTCAAACTATTAATCCTATTTCAAAAAAACTTTCATTTCTCACTGAGTAACTTGAGCTATATGGAATTTAACAAAATAATTTATGTAAAGTTATATAATATTCTTTCGTGATTGTTGCAACAATAAAAAACATAGATATTGACATTGCATGCTGCATTCAGCGAACTATGATGTTTATTATAGGTAAATATATTTACCTAGTTATCACCAACAAAGTTATCACGCTAAAACTGGGCCTTTGGGGTAAATATTACTCTAATAATATCCACGTACATTCTAATTTATTACATTAAAATAGAACACACTTATATTTCCAACTCTCTTTTGTTTGTTCTGTTTCTGTGGACCACTCATTTCCGATCCCAGCACAGCGATGAATTATTCAAGTAGTGTGAACGAGCGCAGGTGTTCGTGTCCCGTGGACTGAGACAAATGCCCGTTTCGTAAATCACTGTCCCCGACTGAACGTACTTCACCCCAAACACAAGTTATGAGACGGGACATGTTCAGTGAAACTAGTTGTGACGTGATAAATACGTATGTAGAGAACAGGGTAGGCTTCAAAATATTCACAAGATAAATCTTATTAATAAGCGTTATCTACTGAAAATGTTACAGTCCCCTTAACAAGTAGGCTACGTATCAAGTACCTAAAGCTATTAATTGAAACGTCATAATGGATGTTAATGCTAAATATCAGTAGAATATAATTATATTACATAATATACCTATATAACAAAACACAGTTGCAAAAGAATACCTAACTAAAATGTAGCAACATAAAAAGTCTGTTAGGTATTTCAGCAATAAACAATACGAGTATGTTATTTAAAAAACTATAAGTATAGGAGTGAGAATAACATGCGTAACATTACCGTAATCGTAGTGACTCTGGGACGACAACTGCTCGGAGCAGAGTCTGTAGGTGGCGACAATCTTCACGGCCAGCGGCTTCGCGTTGAGGTAGCCGAACGCGTACAGCTCGATCTCCGAAATCAGCACGTAGTCCGGCACCATCATAGCGACCGACCTGAACAGGGCCTGCAAACATTGCCCCGAGAAGTTTGAATATCCTGAGATTGAATATATTGAACATAAGAGCGCATCAGAAATGGTGAGAAGGTCAAGCAATAAAGTGACACTTGACTCTTAGGCTCCTGACTGATTAAACCCATAATTAATGTCTTTTAGCTGATGTCATATCAATTTAGAACTAACTTCCCAATTGAACAACGAAACACTTATCACCTTAATGGTAATAGACGTACCTTCAAATTATCCGGCAATTCCGATCTTCCAGCATACCCAGGGTTCATAGTGATGAACACGGCACAAGACTTGTCCAGTTGGAGCAAAGTCCCTTCAAACAGGAGCTCGGTGGCGCCGGAGTTGATCCCTCGCTGGATGGAGAGAATCTGCTGCGCCACCACCGACAACACCTCCAGGTCGATACGGTTGAACTCGTCGAAGCACGACCAAGCACCGCAAGATGCTAGACCCTAAAACAAGCAGTTTAAATTGATGGGAAGATCTCCGGTAGACATGGACAACATCGCATCTGTGACCAACTTCGAGTGGGACCACTATTATCAATTGCTAACTTGATGATTACTAACGATTTGGAAACTAACTACAGTCCCTATCCCGAAATTTTTCATAGTTATTCATGTGCTGCTAATATATCCTACATCCATGTCCCATAAAAATATAGATTTATAACTACAAGTAGATGACGTTACCTTGAAGAACTTCCCAAGAGCCAGGTAGTCGAGCCCGTCGGAGCAGTTGAACACGACGCACTGCTTGGCGACAGCCTTCGCCAAGTCTTTGGTCGTCTCCGTCTTGCCCGTGCCGGCCGGACCTTCAGGGGCTCCACCTATGTCAACGTTAGCAATCACGAGATGCACAAGGTTATTTAAAAATAAAAAAAATTATGTAGCTTTTGCAGTTGGCAAATGAAAAGCATGATACGAATAGAAAGTCTAGCTAATAGGACACTTTGACGGATTTGGATTCTTGGGAGAGCTTGCAAGAGAAACATTTAAATTTTGCAAACAATTAAAACAAGATAAAAAGAAGTAGCATAGAATGTGACATTATTAAATTCATATCTTACCCAAATTCAAATGCAAAGCTCCAAAAAGTGTTCTGAAACACCTATCGGTAAGGGGAGTCACCACGAGCCGGCCCGTATTGCCGAGATATTCGTAGCCGTACATCAACTGAGAGTTTATCATTCGGGTTGCTATCTGCATTGTGTTGTCTTCTTGTTCCTACAAATAATACTAGCTACTAGAACATCGTACTTATGGAGTAAATATAATTATGCTAACGAGACCGGAGGTATAAATACATCATATGGAAGCTAAGCGACAGATTTTGAAGATAAATTAGCTGCTGATCACGTACTTATGTTCATACGTTATCTACTACAAAGCACTGATAATATTTTATGGTAATTAAAGAAATGTAGTG
>DWKA01001063.1:0-13489 GCA_018249155.1 Panoquina ocola ocola
ATCCTTCTTCGATAATTGGGCTATGTAACACTGAAATAATTATTCAAATCGGACCAGTAGTTCCTCAGATTAGCGCGTTCAAACAAACAACTTCTTCAGCTTTGTTAATATTAGTACAGATGACGTAAGAATGTCATAGTAACCTGCAGTGCACAGGGATCGGCCCGTCCTGTCCAAACTGCTCCTTGGTCTTGTGCACCTGGCCCAGGAAGTCGATGAACCCCTCGCCGCTCTTCGGCACGCCCTGCTCCGGCCAGTCCGTGAACTGGAACTGGCGGACTGTGCGCGACGCGCCGTCACGCGCATCTGTTACCTGTGGGGCACGGATGGTAAGTGGGTTTTAGAATGTGGTACTAATCGATCTAAGCTATCTAATTCTGGTTTTAAACAACATAGAATTATAAATATGTACCTATATGTTTATTAACCTATGTTTATTTAAAATTTAAGTTGCATAATTTCTCGTTACTTTTATCAATTTACCAACAATAGCAATATTTCCATCATTGGCATAGTTAGGTCCAATAACACTAATACATTAAAACATATTAAAATCTCTGATAGTAAGCAACAATTACCTTGAATTCCCTCAAGATGTACTGCGGCATGTTGTACTCGGCGATGGGGTCCACCACGAAGCACTGGTAGCGCACCGACCGGTCCGACGGCCAGTATTGATGGCACTTCTCCTGCGAGGTATTTGGATCTCATTATAGGGATACGACGGAACTGAATAAAAGGTGCCTCAACTGATAGTAAAAACTTTTAGGCTTACGGCATCATCACGCTAAGTTATTTTTTTACATTTTATAAGGTAGTGCTTGTTGTTGTGCTGTTGCGTTCTCAGTATTTATAGTCCTTAACACGTAACTAGCCAACAGTCTGAGAGAGACAGTTAGATGCGCAGAATAAAAAGCAGCGCAAAACGACTCCTTCGCATCTAATGTCTCTTTCATACTCTTGCTAAGTTACTTGCCCATGACTATAATATGTTATCATTTGGCAGAATGTCATGACTGTAAAATAGATAAATAATACTAACCCGTCCCATTTCCTTCAGTTTAGTCAGCATGACAATGATAGTGGAGTTGTGCTCCCACAGCATTCTCCAGAAGTCGTCCGTCGTGTCGGGCAGCGGGCCTTGCGTGGCTATGTACGCCGCGCGGTACCGGTAGCCATCCACGAACGAGGCGTTGATGTAGTCAGAGCCATCTCGCGGCGTGAGGCACACGCGCGTCGACTCGTACGGCAAGATGTGAACCAACCGATTCTTGTGTTTATTGCAGGGCAGGCTCGCTGACACGAAGCGGCTGGAGTCAGCCTTCATGTTAGCCAGCTTCTTAAACTCCAGTTCCATGCCTGTAATGTTTTCGATGGTATCGATCCGCATCAGCTTTTGGATGTGCGCGTGAAGGTTGCGGGCCGGCACTTCCGTGTCGCCGCACACGACGGCTTCCAGCAACGCGTCGTGGATGAAGATGTACTGGTCTTCGGTTTGGACCATGTAGTTACGTTGGGCCCGCAAGCAGGTCACGTGGCCGTAGATATCGACAGTGCGCTCGTGACGCGCCCGCTCGAGCATCGAGTCGATGACGATGAAACATCCTGTGCGACCGACGCCCGCCGAACAGTGAACGACTAAAGGCCCGGCGTCAGGTGGGTTCAAGGCGCGGACGCGTCGAAGGAACTGCAAGAATGGTGCCGGATGGTCGGGGACACCATGATCCGGCCAAGCGGTGAACTGCAGCTGTTTTATCTCCCTCCGCTCCGCACCTCCATTCCTCGTCACTTGGAACGTTCTAATGCAATAAGTGGCCAGCTCCTGAACTTCCGCGATGGTTACCGTCATCATGCCGTAAGTCTCGCTGCCACGACTCGGCCAATATTGATCGCACTTGATCCTGGTCCTCTCCTCTAATTTGGTCATCATCACAATCGTGGACGTTCGCAGCTCCCAGCACATGCGCCAGAAGTCAGCGAACGTTTCCTGCAGGGGACCTTGGGTCGCGACGTACGCATTATGTTTACGGTAACCATCACAGTAGTTAGCATTGATATAGTCACTTCCAAGAATTCCATCGATAGGTTGGAGTATCACTCGACTGTGGTCGTACGCGATAACGTTGGCGTATCTATTTTTGGGCTTATTAACTTCCATGTTAGAGTGGTCCCAAGTGAACTGCTGGCCCGGTTCGATACTTTCATATTCTTGCGAGAATTTAAGGTTGTCGTTGGCTTTGAGCCGTTCTATGTGATCGGCGAGTTCCGATATAGGGATAGGTGGGTGTGAAATCATGGCAGGAGTTTGGAAGTTTAACCTTCGCATTTCTACAGGGTCGGACGGTGCACCGAAACCGATATCTGCGGACATTAGTGGTCTAGTTACAGCTGCTTGATCGGGTGTCTTGCAAGGTTGTCTTCTTCGCTTTACAATGAACAGAAGTACCAAACATAACGATAACATGAGAGCTGCAATAATTGGACCTATCACCCACACCATACCGGCTTCTTTTCTATTCTCTTCTATCCTTATTTCAGGATCTCCATTAATATCTTTAGGATCAGGCCTACTAGGTTCCTCGCCCGGTGGTGCTTCACGCATATCTAAAGATAAGTACTCTGAGAAAGGACTCGATGTATATAAATGTTTTTGAGGAGTATCTACAACTGCTCTTACGAATACTCGATATCTTTTACTTGGGTTCAGCTTCCTGTTGAGGAAACCTTCGAACATTTCATCATTACCTAAGTGGAAAGTGTACAAAATATTTCTCTGTAAGAATTTGGCAGCAATATAAGGAGCGTTTTCATCGTCTGTTCTTGCATTATTTTTTATTAAGTCATCTGTTAAAAATTGATCAGGATTTTTATGATTATGTGCTTTATCATCAGGAACTACAACCAGGTAATAATGTGAAATAGGACCATATTCTTCGGAGGCTTGAGGTAGAATTACGAGGATTTCATTTTCGACTACACCATAAAAATCTGGTTTAACCATGGGCTTTGGCGCAGCCATTTGTGTGGTTACAGTAATTTTAGTAGGCGGTCTGTAAGAGTCATCATTAGGTATAGCACTTACATTAACATTATACGTAGTGAATGGAGATAGATCATTAATCGAATATGAAGTCCGATCATGTTTGACTACGATTTCCCTCTTGGGTATTTCTTGAGTTTGGGTTATTCCGACGGAGTCCACGAATTCTTTAATGGCATTGTATGATATCTTATAACTAACTTGGTTTAATCTTAACGGAGGGGACCACGTGAGTGTCATTGAATGCGTTGATACGTCTTGAGCTCTCAAATTTAAAGGAACTTCTTCAGGTTTAACTTTCACTGTAACCTTTTCGGATAACCTTCCTAAACCGTCGGCTGTTTTAGTTGCTACGGCAATTGCATACTCTGCAAATTTCTCTAAATTTTCCAAGTCCGTAGAATGCGTTACGTGGACTGTCTTCTGTTGCCATTCATCTAAGTCCTCCACAGGCGTCATAGTATAAAACACAACGTAGCCTATAATTTTTCTTCTCGAAGGAACGGTTTCCCACCAAACTTCAACTCCGGATTCCGATGTGGCGACAGCTTTAACTGACATGGGCGCTCTACCGATATCCCTTTCAGTGTGAGCCGTAATGTCCTTACTGTAGGGTCCAGGTCCTTGCTCAGTGTAAGCCCTAACTTTGAATACGTAGTGAGCATCTTCTTCTAAACCAGTAAAAACTGCTTTAGTCAAATCAGTTGTTTTTTCTACCAGTGAAGATTGGTCGCCTCGTTTGTAAAATTGGACATCGTACTTCTTTATTTGACCACTACGATCGGCTCTGATTGGAGGTTCCCAAGTGATACTAATGACATCAGGAGTTTGGAAGTGGTACGTGACGTTTGTGGGTGGTCCCTTGGGCGCCCCTTCTGGGGTGAGGAAATACTTAATAGTTTCTTGGCCAATACCGATCTGGTTCCTTCCAGCTACTCTAAACTCATATTGGACACCTCTTTCTAAGTCTGTTATTCTGTGTGAGCTAACTTTGGTTCCAGTGAAGTTCTCTTCGCCTAGAATTTGATCTTTAACGCCGTATCTCAGTCTAAACCCAAGTAATTCTCCATAGGTTTGAGTTGGTCTCGCCCATTCCAATTCTACTGATACTATTGGTTCCCTTTCCAGCACCCTACAACAAAATAGGCATATTAAGTGTAAATCAGATTATAGTGTTATAATAGATGCCAAATTAAATTCAACGTTTAGAAAAAAAGAAATATTTTACAGTAAGAGGGCATTTATTTAATTTGTAGTAATGATTAAAAATAAATTAAAATTATTAAATTAAATTATTAAAATTCAAAATAAATATTAAAAAAAGTTACCGACAAAGATAACTACGACAGTTTTTTTTTCTGAAAATTAACACTCCCACTTGAACCTATGTATGGTCAAATCAAATGAATGACTCGAGTCCATTGCTCCTACCCCAAACAATATTGAGGTTTGCTTGAGGTTACTTACTTGAGGTTAACAGTAGGCCGGTTGGGTACTCCGCCGGGCGTGCGCACCGACACGGGAGCGCTGCGGTCGCCGTCGCCCTTCCTGGTGAGCGCGGCCACCTGCACGTTGTACCGCGTGTCCGGCTGCAGCCCCGACACGTTCAGCTCCAGCGTCGTGTCGTCCATCACGTTGAACCGCATCGGCTCGTTGAGGAGGCCTTTGCCCTTTGGGTAACGAAGGGTATTGAGTGTGGAAGAGTTTGCTGTGAGGGTTTTTTTCCCCCCAACATTCGTTCGGGAACTCATGTTGGAGGCTTACGTATGGGAAAGTTAAAAGCAGGAATATTGAATCCTTGCTAACGGTAAGGGTTAAACGCTTCATATTGATAGATCCACGGTAAAATTGATGATTGGAGGCCATGAACGACACAGGGACATCCAGGACCAGGTATGGTAACTAATGCAGCACACTAGTTATCAATGTAATATTTAATGAGGATTTAGGAAACTCAAATCTATAATTCCATGTTATGCTTTAAAGAAGACAAGGTATCCTCATATCATCTCAAAATTATTATTTTTATTTTATTTTTATAATAAGTAAGTTCATCATGATGAATAATTTTAATTAAATTTGATGATGAAATGAAGGTCCACTTACCTCATCTCTCACTTCTTGCACGTGGACATGGTAGCCTCGGATGATGCCGTTCTTTTCTTTCTCTTGCGGCGGCTTCCACGTTACGTGGATGGAAGTGGAGTTGATCGCGATGACCTTCACCTCCTGCGGCTCGCCCGGCACTGTCACCACACAGACCACAGATCACAACACCGAACCGAACCGGCACGTACAGAACGACCTAAATGCCCTATCAGCATCTACGGGAGCGTGCTAGAGAAAAAACACTACCCAAAGCGGTAAAGTTCTCGAGGGCCTACGGTTGGAATCAATCGGAATCGAATTGGAATCGAATCGGAAACGAATTGGAATCAAGCGACGTCAAAGGCTCATCGACAAGCGCTGCGGGTTCGTTAAACAAAAGTTCTGTTCTGGCGAAAGTGCGGTCGGTAATCCCGTCGGTGATGCTGATAGAACATCTTGGTCGTCCGCGTGCGTCTACCACACGTCTCTCAGCATCTCGATCGGGCATTTGAATACCAACACACACTGAACAATTCATTGAAACACTTACGCCCTCTCACATCATCATTACAATAGAAAAACAATTACCTTTCAATCCACATCGTTAAGAACAACTAAAATCTTAAAGCATTTACAAGAGTCAACATTTAGTAAGGTTATCTAAAGTTAAAAGCGGCATATCTATAACTAGTTTTCGCACACACGCTGCAAGGGGATCGTGCTTCTGGGAGGAGGCTTGGAGGCGTTCGACATTAGTTACTAACACACGCCAAGTCTTCACCAAACCATCGCACGTCTAAAGGACACCGCTTGCAGTTTGTTACAAAGAAATAAGACAATAGTGCTAGGAAGAGTAACTACACGAAGCTTAGGCACAAGCACAACGCACATCGATACAAGCACTATAGTAATTTATACTCACTCCTCATAGCTGTACGGGTTGTTACCAGCGGCCCATACAAAGTCAGTGACGAGAGAAAAAAAGAGAAAAACGCATTCAAATACATTTAAGACAAATTGTGCGAACATTGCAGGGCGAACGGAACTACTAAGTGAGAGATTACGAGTAGAACGCTTGTCGGCGAATGGGGGCTACTCTTATTTCACTTCCTCGTGTATTTTGAACTCTTTAGGAGGCGCATTCGGTCTAAGCCGCTTGGGATGCCGGCGACGGTCTACGTTCGCCCGTGTCGCCCTTTTCTGTCGCATCGAGCATTCAACGTATACTAAAGTAAATTTATTCAGCTACGAGGCGAGCGTGTCAATGTCCTGAATCTTCTCAACGGACGGGAATTCGCTAAGGGAATTGATCCGCTCGTTTCCAACACGAAAGGGCTTCACGTCGCGAACACCGTCACGCCCCTCGCGCTGACGAGTCACTCACACGCACATGTATTGATTAACGCGACGGCGCCGGTCTGTGTGTGTGTGCGTCACCGGTGTGGTCCTGAATGAGCGCCCATCATTGCTCCGGTGTGTGTCCCTCGTGCCTTGTGTCGCTAACTCGCTATCCACTGTGAGTCTGTGGCAGTGTGTGTCATTGTCCGTTGCGTGCTCCTCTAACAAACTGTTCAGTATGAGATCGGAGTGGTGGTACATTACGTATCTGTTCTGGTGGCGTCCCTCGGGTTCCGCGTTCCTCGCTCGCGGCATTAGCGAATGTAAGGCACAATAGTATTCTGTATATGTCACAATATCTAGTGTTCATGCACGACGACAGTCTGATAGAGAATACAGAAGAAGGAAGGAAGAGAAAGGAGCTACTGGCGAGAAGTTGTAGCTTAAGAGCGAGTGAGATAGATAGAGAGATAGATAAAGACAGGGTAGCGCGAAGTACTAGTCCGAGCTGAGCAGTCCGAGAGTATAGGCGAAGTGCGTCGCGGATCTATCCGTCGGATCCGTTGGGGGTGCCAATGTTAGAGATTAGAGATTCAAATTTGGAATGGATCCTCGGGACCGGTGGTCTGATCGACCCGCTGCCTTGCCGCTAAGAGTATAGTCAAGAGTAGTGAGTAGAGAAGTAGTTGTGAGTGGTATAGTAGCATGCGCGCGTGTCGTGTGGGTATATTGGTATTCAAATGCGGCGCTCGGGCCTTTGTTGTTGTGAACCGACGACCGCGCCGGCCGGGCGTGAGTCGACGCCGACGCGGCACGCGAGGCAACGATCGTAAGGTATCGACATCGTCGTGGACTCATCGCCGCGGCCGGCGCTGCGAGTCGGTGGTCAAGCTGGTCGCTGTAGCACGCACTCGTTCTCTCACCTCGTGTCGTCGCTAGTTGTGCTGAGTGCTTCCTAAAAGTGCTGTCTGTCTTATATGGACACGATTGTTGTATCTGACGTATCTATTCACATATTTACACACAATAGCGTCCAACAAGACCAACCTATCTGGTGCCCAGTGAAAATTAACTCGAACGAAAAACGGTGCTGTGTTGTTAAAGAAAGCATGCAATAATTGTGTCCATCGCTAAATACTCAACAACTGTGCGTCAAAATCAACAATATAACGGTGCCGTCGACACTATGTCGGGTGCAATGTAAAATTTGCATTTCAGTGAGTGCCATCATCAGCGATTCGAAAATGACGTGTTCGTCTTCAAAATAAATCATTACATGTGACAAGTGAGTGGTAACACCGCTCGGACGGTGGCATGATCGTAACAATAAACAAGTACATATAAGTTCATCGGCAAGCATATTAAAATTTTGTTACGAGATTTAACCTCCTTCATTAGAATCCTGCTATGTGCTCACAAGAAAGGGAACAAAAGAAAAAAATGACATTAGTAATGTTTGTATTATCGGTAGGATATCGGCTAGGTATCACGGTATGAGCTAGGCAATTATGAAATAAACGGTTTCCATTAGACCCACCACCTAATGACTGTGAAAACATTTGCATATCATCAGAATTCAGATTGGCGAGGGCGGAAATAATTCAGCGGTGTTCCGAGACGGCCCATCGCTCGCCTGTATTTTAATAAATTCGTTACGGCTGTAAATTATTCCCGCCCCCTTTAACTTTGCCGGAGCCATAAAATCATTCACATAAAACGTTTAATCAAGAGTTTTGCATGTCGGATTGCCACTGCGCAGTATTATATGTATGATTTTATGCTCCTGTAACACCATCGTATGATCGCCCACCATCAAACACCATTATTATTTCAATAAACAAATCATCTTAAATTGTAACATTTGTAATCGCGAATGCAATATCAGTGGAGGTGTACCGTGTGCCGCGCGGCGATTACTCTTCATAACGCGCAACACATTTTAGTTCTTACAAATGGCGCACATTACGCCGCCATTACCATAACCGAACGGCCGTGTCGCTCCGCTGATATTACACCGCTAATGAGGTTTGTTAAGTTAAACGATCGAATTATATTATTCATTATATTAGTAATCATTTTCTTGGCTCGGTGAAGCTCAATGTTATGTCCTGGCGGCCGCTGGAGGGCGCGCGGGCGGTGCCAATTTAATTAAACGCAGCAAAGCCTGAAACGCTTGCCTTCAGCGTCGGAGTAAAGTTTGAAAGTCGCGATCCAGTTATCGCGAGATCTGAAGGCCATAAGATTGAGCGAGATGTGGTGTTAGTCGTGTTAGATGGTAAGTCTTAGCGGGTGTGAAACGTACCGTCTTCGTGGGTGCGCACGGTGACGGGGTACGATGCGGGCCCGTCCCCGACGGATGTGCCCGCGAGGACCCAAATGCGGTACTCGGTCCAGCGGCGGAGTTCGTCGAGGACGAAGGTGGTCTGGTTGAGGCGGACGACGGTAGCTTCTGAATCGCCGCGTCCGGACTCGACGCACAACAGCTTGTAGTACGCGATGCGGCCGTTCGCGCGTTCGGCGGGCGGCGGCTGCCACGACACGCGGATCGCGGTGGGGGACACCGCTGCCGCCGTCACATTCATCGGCGGCGCGCCGGGAACTACACAAGCTCGCTCACGTCAAACATACCGACTAACACCTGTACACCCTGTACACTGTACGTTTGTACATTTGTACATCTGTACGTTTGTGGATCTGTAGATCTCGGTAACACCCTGAAAAAGAAACGAGCGCTCGCGCGCCCCGTTACTACCGCCCTACCCGATGCAGTCACTGAATGCCATCGAAATTAAATGACAAAACAAAACAATACGGTGCCCAGAAAACAAGTGGTTGGATCGTCCCAAAAGTAAAACATGCACATTTTGTGTTTGTCAATATTTGTGTGTATGTGTGTGTGTTTGTTTGTGTCGCTCGCCCTTCCTTGCGGCTCATCCTTCACATTCTCCTCTCGATTGTAAACTGTGATTGTGTACCATCTGTACATTTGATACTATCGCAGTATCAATATGGTTGTGTGTAGGTCGCGTCTACCTTTATGTAACTATGACTCGCATACCCGTGACATTATGACGTGATTTGATACCCCTGTCACCCAGATGTTACCCATGTTGATTGATTAATCTCTATCATCCGAGTGACTAGAGCAGGTGGCCCATTAGATGACGAATTATCCTCACAACACCAATGAATGGATGAAAATGAGACCCATGTAGTTAAATTACTGTAAGACCCTAGGGTTTGATAATCATAACTAGAATACCGTACAAGCGTATACCTGTCCGTATTTTTATGCTACACATTTTATGTCCTAAGCCTAACATTAAGTAAATTAATCACTTCAATTAATCGTAAAGATCTCGTATATCACGACGTTCTCACAGCGAAATCAATAGTGTATTTCATTGGCATAAAGTTCGACGCGACCTTCACATACCCTTTTCATTGCGGTGTGCGTACTATAGATACAGTGTAGTGTCATTAATGTAACTGTCGATATAAACTGTACAAATAAAAGTTCACTCGTTGATAAACCGCACTCGTAAGACATAAGTACAACATTAAGCTACTACTAGGGTACTGTGTACGCATTGCTATGGAGCCAGTTTACACATTACAAGTAACCTGACCGTAAACTCGGTAAATACTTGTGCAAAAACTTTATGACAGTAAATGGTATGAGGAAAACATTATTTTCTAGATGATAGGTACAAAATGTATGAATATTTCGTTAGATCTATCTATGTACACTTTACTCTAAAACAGGAAAACGAACAAAAGATTGTTCTACTATGCATTTAATTTTTTTTTCATGTATTAGAAATTGTACACAACGTAAACATACGTTTTATGCAAATACAAAACTTAATTTTTAAGTAGAAAGAAAAAGTTGTCTTGTTACTCGCAGAGGATTGCGACTTATGATGAAATTAACTGACTACGACAAATTATATGACGAAATGAGAAAAAATGCAATCTTGGATGACAGATAATAATTCAATAAAAAAAAAACATGAATAAGAGTATGATAATTATGTCTGTTACAACAAGGGATGAGAAACGTAGTTCGGATACATATCCGAAACAAACTGCCAACGCACTGGCATCGCCGTTAAAGTAATCAGTAAAGCATAATGTTGTGGAAAATTAAATTGTTGGTATTACCACTAGGTACCGTCATTATCATTTAATTACTTTGTGCGGCACGCAATATTACAATTTATATTTTTATGTCCTTCAAATTACATTGCAGTGAATGCTATGTTGAAATCGATAAGGATTAACTCAATGCCCATTTGTATCATTAAAGTGATCTGTTACAGTAAGTACAGTTTATATTTGGTAATTAGTTTTATAATGATGATAATAATAAATTAATTAAGTACTCTAATATAATCGCACAGGGGAAGCTATCCAGTAGTTTATTGTTTAACTTTAATAATGTAAAAAATGTTTCTATGTTAAGTAAAATTTACTACCATTACTTGTTAAATGTGAGTCAATAACAAAATGACTCATACTCATTCCCCAACTTTAACTAATTAATTTCCGCCTACAGACCTTCAAAGCCCAAGACGCGGCTCTATTCTAACTGGTCGTCACGCAAGTATTGTACCGAGTTTACGGAACACACCACACTAGCATGAGCCCTGAGTACACGATACCGTTTCGACAATTTTACGATTACAAAAACACATATAATTGTGAATAAAACTTGGTGCTTGTGCTGTATTACTGGCAGCGTGCCGGGCAGGTGCGTTTATGTGAAACATTACAGTAGGAATTACCTGGAAAACTCAAAATACTTTACTCTCATATTCCCACGAGCGACGGACGGCGACGGACGGCGGCGATCGAACACGCCGCGTGTTGTGTCGTCACGATCGATATCGATTCCAAGTCTTTATTCGCGTGGCTCAAAACCATACGCAACGTTAACCTTACGATTAATGGATGTAGTAAAATTTTATGTGTTTCAATTTTTATTAATTTATATCGTAATTCGTAATTTCTATAACTTTTCTTGGTCTTAATAACTTTTAATAATATATTTATGTATCATCGCGATAGCCAAAAAAATGTTGAACGTTTCTTTATAGTCACATAACGAGTATAACTCGATTCGATTAGGTTTTATTCGATTGCTTTCATAATACCCAAAAAGTTATTTACCCAATTTTACCCAAAAAAACTAACAAATACAAAAACTGACGATTCCATTGTTAATCTAATCATTTAAAAAAACGAAATAATCATGGTAAGCGAAATAAAACGGTTCCAAAACGTATTCCATTTTCAAAATTACATATACAACACGACTATTCAAAAACCGACAAAAAACAAAGACTTGGAATTCGATTTTTAAACTGGAAATTCCAAATTCAAATCGCGCTCCGCTCCGCCGCGCGCGTCCGTCCCCGCTCCGAGCGTCGCGCTCCTACGTACCGTACTGCTTGGTGCGCACGGCGATCGGCGGCGTGGTCGCGCCCTCCCCGCGCTGCGAGCGAGCCGCCAGCCAGATGTAGTACAGCGTGTTCGGATACAGCCCGTTCAGCGTATACGTCTCCGTGATCGGTATCCGTCTGGTATTACAATCACCATGGTCATTCATTTGTCGAATGCTTTTAACGTCATAATGTTTACAATTGTTTGTAGAACGAGATGGTTTCCGATTCAAATGGAAGCGTTATTAATTGTTCGGCAAACTAATTCTGTTAAGTGCGCTTACATGTCGAAAGAACACATTTTACATTTTTAATTGAAAACTTTAGACTACCTTTTATATTCAAAGTCATTTATACAAAGTATTGTGTACTTAACAACGACACAAACACTCAGAAATGCTGACAAACATGTAAAATTTAATAAATTATTTAATATTTTACAGAGCACTACAAAGAAAAGCGCCGGGAACGCTATGAAAATCGTCATAGTTCTAGGCATTTCCATTATTCCATTTTAATAGAAAAATTCCAACTCACAGCGTCCCGTTGTAGATGGAAAATACATTAAAGGAATTAAAATTACTTAGCTCTTAGGAACAGGAGTACAATGTATTGCATGATTTATTTATGGCCATATTGTTCTTATAAACTATGGACTAGCATACCCGCTCTTATCTCAGTTCGGAAAAATACTTTCAACATTAATTGTCTTTAGATTTCAGCCAATCAAACTTCGATCAACTCAATCAAGGACATTTTTTAATAATTTTTTTAACAATGTTTTTATTTCGAATTTACGAATGAAATTTTTCAAATTCGAGATCAATCGAGGCCATTGACACCCCTACTTATTGTTAGTTAGACCGAATTACGATGACGTCATCAACTCACTTCCTATGATGCTCCTTAGCGTACGTATCGTTCCAGTACAGCTCGTAGGACACGATGTTGTCGCCGGCGTGCGCGGGGCGGCGCCACGAGAGCGTCACCGAGGTCTCGCCGGCCTCCACCGCTATCAGGTTGGATGGTTGGGACGGTACGCCTGGATGGATGAGGGTATATTTATGACAATGTCAGTTTAATTCGACCATTGGGATGGTGCTACTGTGTGAGTGAGGACTGAGGAGATATTGATAACAATGTCGGTTTAGTTCGACGTTTGGGACGGTACATCTACATTAGTTGGAGAAAATTGACAGTAATGTACGTTTATATTCGACGTTTGTTTTCAGAACTTTGTAGGTACTTTCATACACCTGTATGTAGTTACAACTTCTGACTTCCATCACTCTGACAACTGACAAGTCTTCAGTAGAAAGTTTTTCGAATAAATATCACAACCAAAAACACTGTAAGAGATCGCCGTACAGCGATGAAACGACCTTTTGTGACAATCACACTATATAAGAATATTGAATTTGACTATCAACCGTCCCCTACCTTAGATGACTGATAAAGGACACGAACACCGTTCGAAAAATATAGACAACTCCTAACTTGGCAAGAGTCTGAAAGAGACAGTTAGATGCGCAGAACAAAAAGCAGAGCAGAACGACTTATGCGCATCTAACGTCTCTTT
>DWKA01001064.1:0-13486 GCA_018249155.1 Panoquina ocola ocola
AACAAGTACATAATTAAAAAATCAAAATCCCGACTTAAAATTTTTCGTTAAAAATATATTTGTAATGCTACTAGGTAAACTCTTAATTTTTTTCATAGCTTTGTATATTACAAACAAAACATCTAAACGTAATTGAAGTAATTTTTTATTGAAAAGCCCTGTAACATTTTATCTTGAATCGATCGATAACAGCATAATCGTAAGCATAGATATCAACGTAAACATAGATATCGTAAGCATAGATATGTCCTCAAAGGGCTTACGTTAGTGACGTCGATATCAACTCACGACACGCCAGCACATCACTACTCCGCCACTACAAAGACACGTTAATGGAGCTTTTGTTGCACGCAATTCGATGTGCATGCAGTTGCGAATGTAATTTATTTCCGTAGTGACGTAGCTATCGTAAGGTGGAGAGCAAATAGTTTGAAGCTAGAACAACACTCAGTCATGTGAACGGATTGTAATCCTTTGCAATTAAAGTTGGTTGTATTGAGAGAGTTCAGGATGCGCTTTCTCAGCTCAGTAATTTTACAGGCAGAAACATGAAGATGCTACGAGACTTGATTTAGCTTGTAGAGTGAAGGAGTAGTATTGCGTTTGCTATTACAATGTTGTAGTTAACTTTGATGTTTCGAAGTTTTAAGAACTTTGTATGTATGTATAAGTGTAGTCGTACAACATTAGGGATAATTTTACTAATATTCGGAATGGACTTCGGTATTTTTTTTTCCCAAGTAAAATTGTTTTCTTTTTTGTCCCAAGTAAAATAGGGTCTTATCTTTCTTACCCGGTAAGACCTAAGTTATGCATTTAATTGTAAATGCTAATGACCGCATATTATATTTTTTTGGGTAATATTTTATTAAAAACCAACAAAGATTAAACGTTTCACTTTTCTTTAAGTCTTAGAGATTCACTAACCAACTCGACTGTTAAACAGCTAAAAGTCTTTAGTACTTGCTCGCCTTTATTACAAACCTTTGGTTAGAATAAGAACTTTCAGCAGGGTTAACGACGAGTCCATTCTCGTTCACTATATTGCTAGAGTAGTGCTGTATTTGGCTCCAGGTTCCTTAACTTTCAGTGCATCGATAATACGTCAAAGCCGTGGGAGCTATAAAATGATTACACACCAAATTTTGCGCCAAAAAGTATTGTTTATCGTGATTTATCGATGCGGCACAAATATGAGTGGCGAAGGGACGTCACTCACTTACCAGTGGGGTTGCCAGGTTGCCAAGGAACACGAGATTTTTTAAGAATTATGCATGTTATCAAGTATTGAGTAATTAGGCTCTAGTCCCTGAATCCTAACACTCACCACTTGTTTTGTTTATAACTTGTGTTTGTATTCTATCAAAGTTTACTTTGTACATAAACCGCAATGGATTGTTTTAACGTTTGTAATATTTTATAATAATACTTCCACATTATTAAAGTACGCACCCATTTGAGAAAAAAAAAACTTTTATTAAACACAGTATAAGTTATAATGCAAGTATATTTACATAGCTTTATTAATTGTCCGGCAAATGATAAGCCCGGCAAGTGGCAACCCTAGCTGCCGCACACATTACTCTGTCAGGCGCGCGATACAAAGCACGATCGGGCTTTTGTTACACGCAACTTGATGAAATTGTGCAGCGTTTAAGTATATTCTTGTTTCGACATTAAACGGCTTACAATGTTTAACGAAAAATAATTTTAACTTTGTATTCTCGTTAGTGCCGTGTGCATTTTTCAGTGGACGTAAATTCGTTTACGTAGCGGTTTAAAAAGTTAAGCTGCGTAATTTTAATATCAAAATTTTGATACTGATTTTATTAAATATTTCTGTTATTGGATTTTCGAAGTCCTTATAAATTCGCATGCATTTCAAAATATTAATAAAAAAAAAACAAAAAGATTTATATTAAAATTACTTATAAAACTTCGAAGATTGTTTCGACATTGTATCAAAGATAATAGAATTATGATAATGGCCCATTATATCTCCTAGTTCCAATTAGGCAAGGCACAAACATGGACACTTTTGCGTCTGGTGTCCGACACAGGCTACTGATGAATATTTTTATAAATCCAGTAGGTATGAAATGAATACTATACTCGTTGCCGATCAACAAAAAGTGTCGTTTTTGTAATTAACTCTATTAAATCAAAGAATATTCAAAACTGACATTTGAACATCATAAAACTGATTTTCTATGATTTATCGCCGCGTAGTGGGAAGGAAGAATAAGATTTATGTAACTAACCAAACACCTACAAATAGAAAACCTTTCGATAGTAATTATTAGTAGGTAATAAAGTAGCCACATTTGACACATTTCCCCATTTGAATATTAATAAAATATTGTGAAGATATTAATGTTGTGTAATAAAAATAAAAGTTCACAAAAGAGAGATAAGTATTATATAGATATTTAACAAAACCGCCCTTTTGTAAAATGTCTTTAAAATATTCTTATATTATACCACTACTTGATTTCTAAACTGGCGGATGTACGATGTATTTAAGTGTTTCTTTACACGTGCGACTGCTACGCGATGTAACAACGACATTTACACGCGACATTTTGTATTCCAAATTGTCGAAATCAACGCTTTACTCGCTAGGAAGCGCTCCGTCGACACTATTAATAACACTTCATGTTCTTGTTTTTAGGGTTTTGTGATAACGCAGCATCTGTGCGGCTACACTATCCGAACGTGCGTCATTTAGTCGCGGCGTAGCGTCGCTGTCGCAAATCTGTACACACTTATCCGTAACCCTGGAATCGGGGTCGTTATAAAATGTTTTCCAACGAGAACTCGAGGGATCAGGGAAAACATCGCAAAGCCGGTTCGCAGGCAGGCAAATGCAAATTGCAAGAGGCACAAGGACCCTCGGGCGCACCCAGTAACTATATTATCTACGTGCGCTGTGCCTCTCGGAACATGCATGTCTACGAATAATGATGCGACCGCATCTCGGTTATTCCCGTTCAAACGTAATTAAAGAATCAAAAGTGAGCTCAGAGCGCGCGCTACGGGAAAAATCCAGATAACACACGTTTTAGATAGTGCATCATTAAAATACCTGTTGGGAACGACAATGCAATATCTACGAAGGCATTTATAGGTATGTTTATTTCCGTACTAATAGGCTGTCCCGATTTTGCACGTGTACATTTAAGATTAGTTTACAAAGTCGACTTGTGTATTACTTATGAAATATTTTTTCAAACTTATGACAAACTTCAAAGTTGTATTAGTATCAGGGTGTATCTAGAATATCAATTTGTTAATATCTCGCAGTACGTTAACGCTGGATCCACATAATATTTATATTATAAAAGTAGCTTGAACATAAGTAGGTACCTACACTTTACGACGAAATAAGACAGCCACAGAAAGTGTTCAAAACATGTCGGATTTAGAAGTATAAGTACTATTTGCGGGTTGATTATAAAGGTCTACGAGTAGCGCTACCCACTTAAAATTGTGTGGATTTCCTGCGCCATCCATTATGGAAAGACTCAGTTTCGTATGATGCAGACGTGACGTCGAATAAAAGCTTGTATTAAAGATCACGCTTCGAGATAATGTTCTAATACTTCAGTTATGTACTAGCTTAAACCGCGATGTCGTCTGTCGTCCGTGTTGTAATTAAAAAGAAAATTTTGATATGTAACTTGAAATATTTATTTTATAAGTAGGTAGACATTTAAAATATAACCGACAGAATGAAAGTAATAGGTAGCTAGTCATAATTAGCTATACAGATGAGTTCAAGAAAATGTTTAATCTATTTGTTTATTGATTTTCTGAAACGTGGAAGAAATTTCATGACTTAAGTTCAACCAAGTCGGTAAAAAAATACCTCTATATACTCGTATACAATCGTATCACCAATTTTATAATCGGTACAGACCTCCCAAGATCATTTGTTTTTAGAATTGAAAAATATAACATCATCCGTCGCAAAGCTTCATTTTACGAGTATTCGAAATAAAATAAGAAACATGAGCTGACAGACACAAAAAATGAAATTGCTTTCGTGTCCGCTAACGAAACCATAAATAATTATGTACATATCCCAAAAGTTAAATCCACATTTTAATATTTACGCCGCGAAAATATGATATCTGTCGAAAACTTTATCGAAAATTAATTCAAGAAAACGAAGCGGCGTATACTCGTAATAGACAGTATAATAAGCATTAATCCGATACGTAACAAAATAATGTTTGCGTACCATCGGAATCATAATTGACGCGGCTGAGAAGACGAATATGAATGGATGCGCGATATTTACAGTAAACGCGATCATCCTTTCATGAATAATTTATTCGCCGTCGACATTTAGGTGAACGTTGTAATTATGTAGGAGCTGTCGAAGTGTAATTACAGAGACGACGATACAGAACATAGAACAAACATACAAGTGGAAGTGATATGCGGTATTCCCGCTTGAGTCTACTATTGCGCAGACTGGACTCAATTTGCACTTCACTAACCTCTCGTCGATAGTTGGTATCGTGGTGTAACACGAGATACATTCTGAAACACATCTAGCATGCTTCATAAAGTTGTTCATTATAAATTTAACGACAATATAAATAAAAAGAATTGCAATTAATGTTGTGAACTAAGTTCACATTTTGTGCAGATTTGGTACAACACGTTGTATGGCGTATTATGCAGCATGGGACTAAGGCGCATCCGGGCGGAAGAAAAATACATAGAAAAAATGCCGTTTTATGATTTTTTAAATTTTATTTTATCAATACGTATTTTTAGTTTTATATCTATCTATCTTTAATATAAGTAGTCGATTGTTTATTGTTCATACATACATAGATAGACATACACTACACAGAAAATAGGTACTTAATACTTATCAGCGGCACCCATCTTGTTTGGCACTTCCAGTTGTATCTTTGATCTATGGCACTGTGCCTGAGTGCGATATTTGATATCGCCTGAAAACATGCAAATGAAAGGATTACGGTTTACAACCCTCGGGCCCATCCCTCGACTATCATCTACGTACATGTGTTATGGACCGCAGTGATCTACGTATTTGTATAACATTAAATCGCCATTCTAAATTTTTAATATACTGAAGCGGCATAGTTTTTGGAATTCAGGCCAATGCCAGCCAAAACTATGGACTGTTGACTTACGAGCGTGTCATTTTTATCTGTTAAATTCATTCTTCAAATGTAACGTTTATTATAATGTTACGAGTAGGTATATTGTATAAGTCTTAGAAAACATTAAGGAAAAACATAATTTATTGTTCGGAGTAATGTCATAATAACTTTTTCTTATCATTTTTATCTATTTTTTGTGATTTTGTTATGGCTATTTATAGAAAAGGTTTCAAATTCAGTTATCCTAATTACATTTTAGAATAGGTCAAATATTGAGAATACATCACGGATTCGGAAAAGTATCTTATTAAAGAGAAAAAACAGCTAAAGAAAGATTATTTCATTAGTCAAGGCGCAGTTTCCCATCATACACTATTGTACATTTACATACAGCTTTATTATAACTAGGAACTGGTAACATAATATACCTAAGTCTACGCTCGCAGCAACCGCGTTCACATCATACATTTAAGCACAATAATAATTCTTCCTACTCCCATCCCTAAAGCCTGCGTGGTCTATTCATTTGATGCGCATCTATTAAGTGAATGGACAACGTTAGCGTGCATGCATCCTGCTTTCAAATGGTTAATAGTAAAATATAACGTGCCATATAGTCGATAATAGTGTTAGCACCAAATAGATAGTTAACACTATTGCGTTTCCCCACATGTCCAAAAGACATATTGACAAGGTTTTCGATGGTAAGAGTTCAAAGATACATAATTTAAAAAATAACAAGACTTACAGGTCTGTTCGCAGATATAGGAATAAAATTATTCCCTTTATTTATTGAATATTGAAGGCCTCAGTCCTGCGACAGATTTTGTTGTAATATAAACAAAATAACAGCTTGTAATAAGCCGAAATCAGTTAATGGCATAAACTGTATTCTCGCGGGTATAATTACGGGTTCATTATGTCAAGAGCACATTTAATTTGGCAAGCTTTATTCAGAGCAGGCTGATCAATATTCGTAGTCAGTCAAACGTGAACTGTACATTATGACGCGACAAAATTAAATTGTATCATTACGTTACATAGATATTCAGGGTATTCTGCTACTGAATTTTAAAGTTTATTTAATGCAAGGGTATATTGTTGTTGCGCTATTTAAATTTGTGCTATTTAAATATTTGTAAGGGCGCTTGTGCATATGATCGATTTCGATCGATATTTCACATTGATTCTATAATATTATCACAATTAATCGATGATCGACTAGATGAAAAAACACCTGTAGGTATGGTAAATGAACGCTTAGACGAATTTACCTTTATAATAGTTAGATTACAAGCATACAAAGAATGCTATGCTATCAATTTTTCCTAACATATCTACTGATCTACATAACTAACCGAAACTCTTCAAGATAGTGTATTCAGTAAGAAATTTAAGGATTTCTCGGCAGAACTGCGCTACAAAAATTTTCCATTAAGGCAAAGCAAGCGACTAAAATAGCCTGGTAATTCTCTGGAGCCCGATCTAAAGTTAATCCTCTTTTTAATTTTTTTATGCTATTCCTTTATGTAAATATTAATTTTCAAAAAGTATTCCATTCATTCGTTGCACTTGTCTGTAAAATCTATCAACGAGAACTATAATATAAAAAATATAAGAGGTAATGGATCTTGAGTTTGAATGAGCATCAAAGTTTGCCTCAGCACCGATTTAAAATCATTGCTATTATAATAACAACAGCCAGTATTCGTAAGTTCATGACGATCCCATAGCCTAAATCTTAGTGACCCTGTAAAGTAAGCGACCTCAGGAACACTAATACGTAGTACGGAGTGTGTAGGCTTTTATTTATTTAATCTATATACTCAAGTTTTTGAGGTACAAGAGGTACATCGCAGGGACAAACATAAACAAAAAATATATCACCCAACCAGGATGGGAGAGCAAACACAAAAAAAGCATATAGATACATAGTTAATAATTCTTTTGATGGAAGCGCCCTTAAATGATAATTCGTTTGTTTATTTTAACGTTTATTCTTAAAGGAAATCGTGCGTATAATCGTGAGTAATATCCGTATAAGAGGTTAGACACGACTCACTCAATAGATATTAATGGCCTACGATCCTCAACCGATTTGTTTTACAACGATATGAAGTTTGATTTACATATCAGAAATATTTATGAATAACGATTCTTTTTAATTTTCATAATTCGACAAGGATATTTTAACTTAAATGTAAATTATTTTTTAACCGGCAAAGAATTTTAAACGTTAATTTGTAAATGCTTGGTATTGTAAATGCTTGATAACAATTTACACAATAGAAATGGTGAGAGAGTTTGAGCGCCGGAGACGCCATCCGTTTCAACTATCAAAGAGCGAATGCCGGAATTCGTCACGTATCGCAGATGATATGTGACCTCCGATACGATTTAATGAACATTTTTAGGACTTCGTCACGAAACGGAACATCGTCACTCTGCCTGTAATTACATTTACAATTTGTCTTTCTGAATCGTTTTTCGGAATTTTAAACATTTTAGAGAATAATGGAGTAAAATAAATTGGACATTACACGTAAAATTCCTCACTTTCCCTTTTCGTACATTTTTGTCCACACAATTGTTACACTACTTATCTCGAATCACATAATCATTTATTACAATACTTAAAAATATGAATAACTATCATTGCGTAATAAATTAATCATGATACAAGTATTACTATAGAAATGACGGAACCCACCTGTTGATTGTAGGAAAAATGTATGCCTACATACAAAACCTACGCTTTGTAATACGTCATTTGCTTTAGACACGCCAATTAAGGCTCTTCAATAATAATAGTAAAGAAAGATGGTAATGGACGCCCTCACGCTATTTACTAAACAATGGATCTATTACCCTTGACTTTTTGATAGAATTAGTGGAAGTTTCGGCACAATAGTTTTATTACCCATATATTAATTGAATGATCGCTTGAAGATGTTAGTGGCCCATGTTCAATACAATCAAACGTGCGCTACAAAAAGCAACTATAATTAATGTTTTAAACGAATGTCATTAAGTTTTGGATGTCTCAAGGTTCTGAGTGATGTATCCTTAACGAATAATATCGATTTCGACAATTGAAATTAGAATGGGAATTGATTGTTGTTTTCTTTTTACAATCGAACGCGACCTCTACATGTCAATGTTAAAAAGAAAAATGCGTACATTCGTTTGATGCAAATTAAGTTGTTGCTCATTACTTATGCCATTACAACGTTGGTTATGGAACCCATATTTCACAGAATCGATTTTAATTTGTATTACGGCACCGTTTTGTCGCTCTGGGCGCATGAAGATAAATCGAAACTCTTGTCAGAATCTAGCATACCTCGTGTTTGTACATTTACGTCTGAGTTCGTATAAATAAGCTCAAGATAAATCAACTATATGTATAAATGTACGTACGATTGTAGGTTAGGTACTAAAATTGTCAAAAATTTTCAACGTCATATCATAAGTATTTTGCGTTTCCATCCACACGGCTTTATATTGGCCCTTAGTTAATATATAACCATCTTTAATAAAATTTATGGACCTGCAAGAAAAGATCCATGGTTGATTTACTTCGATGATTTAACTACGAGTATCTAGCTAAACAAAGTACAATTGTATCATATCCCGCCCTCCCTTACCTCCATAACAACGGAGGTTAATTTTTTATCTTAATTGCTTATTTAAACCGCGTAAAGACATAGATGTTATTACATAAATGTGACACGAACATTTATGGCACGGCTTTAACACATAAAATGCTATCTAACTTAACCATTTCCTTCACAGTAATTATATTTTCGACAGTTATTAATTATAGTAATTTCTGTATGTTTTCATTACAGGTATTCGGAGCAGACTTCAATTAATTAAGTAAGTATACAGAGTATTCTGTTAACTTAATCATGTTTAGAACTAACATAAATTTTAGACGCAACGTAGGATTTAGCGCCCAATCTAGATATTGTTCCATTTCAGCGGGGCTAGAAACATTTCAATGGAGTTATTATTAATTTATTAATTTCAAACTGTAACTGAGGAACTCTGTTTGCTGTTGTTAATTAATTCAGAGGTTCATACTGAATGTTTTATAAAATAGGTCGCCGTAAAGTAACGACAATGGGTTCGCGATACGAACTTGTTGTATTACATCGATTCAATCAAAATATTGAGGCAAAAGGTTATTTGAGCCCGGCTAGGGCGGCCAGCTTACACAGGCTTAGGGCTGCCGCGTGCCAATTATATTAAGTGGGATATTATTTTGATTTTATGTAATACAATCTTAACTTGTATTCATTGTATCAAAATAACATCCCAATTAACTTTCAATGCGTACCTAGTATTTACCTAAAATTTATTAACCTGATTTATATTTATAAAAATACACTGTTTGCTCAATAATTTGTTATTTTTTCTCACTATTTCATCTACATATTAATATAGAACGTGACTTAACTGATTGGCATTGGGTCATTGATAGACTCGTGTAGCGATTGTTAATTTTTTATATATTTGTATAAAATACATTTTATGTCATTTAAAACTCAAAACAACGTAAACAAGTAGTTAAATAATCACGTGTGATATAGTATATAAAATCCAATCAACATAATGCATTATTTTAATGAAGTATGTATAAATCCGTAGATATTGTTTTTAATGTCAACATTTAAACCCACTTTGGTGATTCTCTTATCCGTGAATCATTACAATGTGAGAAATACAGGCCACAGCCCACCACGCTAGCCAAGTGCGGATTGGCAGACTTCACACACCTTTGAATACATTATCGATAACTCCCAGGTGTGCAGGTCTCTTCACGATGTTTTCCTTCACCAAAGCAAGTGATAATTAACTGGTAATACATATGTACATAACTTATATAAAATTAGAAATACGGCAGGATTTGTAAGCAGGACCTCCCATTCGAGAGACCGACGTTCAAACCACTATACTATCACTTATCCGTGAATAAGATTTATAATTACCTCAGTAACAATCGGAGCTTATAAATAATGAATCGCCGTAAATAACTCTGCACGGTGACAGCCCTGGAGGCCTACGAAGCCATTGTGCTTCACTCCTACTTGCCCACGACGTCAGAAGATCTCGAAGCACTCAATCGAACGGAATACCATTGGAGTCATGGTCGATTGCACATTGAATCAGGACTCAGATGTCTGTTCAAACACAAATAATGCTGTTGATTGCTTTATTGGGTACCGACCACTTAGTTTCTATGATCTTTTTTCTTATTCACTGCCTTTTTCTTAGTGTAAGCTACGTTCTGATGGTAACTAAATAGGTACGTTTCTTTATTTCTTTAGTTCTTTCTGCCCGTGGCTTCGCACGTGTGGAATTTCGACTGTAACACGGTGTAAAAAATTCATTTACATTTTTTTACATTATATCGAAATCATCCTGCTAATTCAACGTCAACACCCTCTAGATTACGTTTTTGGACATCTAATGTAATTAAAAGAAATTGGATCAATAGTATAGGGATAAAAAGTATCCAGTGTTATTTCAGGTTATAAATTATTTATCCGTGTACCAAATTTCATCCTAATCCGTTCATCCATTTTTGCGTGATTGAGAAAGAAACATACAAACTTTCACGTTTATAATATTAATAGGATAATATTGGTTATTTCTGGAATTCGGTTAAAAAGCAATGTTTACCTTACATTATATGACACTAAGTATAATAATTACTCTTTTCCAAAAAAGGCTCAAAGCAATGTAACCATACGATTCACAAAAGTCTCATGAATAGTTAAAACGTTTTAGGTAAAGTTCACAACAACATTGCTTTTAATAAAACCCATTTTAGTAGTTGAATAGAGCAAGTTTAATGCAATACAGGTGTGGTACTACTGCTAGTAGGCACTGCTGACTGGAACGGTGACAGCGTGAAATTAAACCTGAACCTAATCCGTCGCTAAATGCGGCTTCGCACGGACGGGCTTAATTAGATTGTTTATGAATCACGACACTGCTTCACTGTGGTTTGTTGGTGTCATTTTGAAGAAAACTTTATAATTGCGCTTTTTGGAGTACGGATAAAGTAGCTTCACCATATTCTTTCACCATATTTCTTCATTAATGGTGGAATCAAAACAATTTCCTTCATAAACGTATGAGTGACACCTCTATGAATCAATGATGTGATATGTATTATCCTGTGGTATTACCAAAGCTGTATGTACCTATGTTATTTGATTTATTAAGAGTAATTTAAAGAGCATATATCAACAAAATTTTGCTCTACGATTCGACCTGATTGAAACTTTTTTTTAGTTGTTCTAACGCCTATGCAAAAATTTTTTTTTATTGCGATACCCGGAAACTTCTAAATGTATGGGGATGACGTAAAAGACAAATCGGTGAATGACCTCACACCATACATTTATGTTTTGGAGTTTTGTCATCGCAATAAAAATTTAAATTTTCTAGTCCCCTAAGTCACACCTCGTAGTGTTGTTGTTGTAAATAAAACATCGTAAAGACACCTCATCTATCTATTCATAGATGTTTATTCCTTCTCTAATTCCGTCATCTTTAAACGTCTTTTTTTAGGAATTAATGGGGCATAACAACTGTATTTCGGCTTATCTTGGGAAAAGCCTATGTCTAGCAGAGTACAAAAGGATCCGAGAAAATATACCTCTATTATGTACGAGTATCTCAAAGTTTAGATACCTCATAATTCATTCGGACTTAGTTCTATAAGCTCTGCCATCTGTTAGTTAGGTGTATACTGTATCTAGGCCGCCTGAAACGCATGGATCAAACACAAGGGCATATGTTAGTTTATTTTCATTCAGACTCCATTTAATATAAAAATTGTGGCGTCATTAATATCAACTTTTAGTTCTGACGATGTATACTTTAGTTCCCTTTACCGACTAAATTAATTTGATGTACGCTAAACTACATTTTGTTGTTGTTGTACAATGATGGTAATAAAAACAAAAGCTACAATTAACCGATGGCGTGATTCATCAACAGTCTAATCAACTCGTCGACGGCGACAGCAGGTTTAGTTCAGGCTTAATTACGGCCCGACACCGTTCTATTTCCCGATGCACTATGTGCACATTATACTTGAACATTTTGCATTTCTGCTCGCCTGGTATTATTCAGGGCTCGTTTTAGCACTCCCAGCGCCCTGGGTGAGATTTCTATGGCGCCATTAAATTAAAAAAAACGAGAGACAGTGTACTTAACACTTTAATTGGCAAGACGAAGAAAGAGACAGTAAGATACGCAAAAGTAGTTACTACACAAAAACTACTTCTGTGCATCTAGCTGTCTCTTTCTACCTCCCGATGACTATACAAGTAGGTCTTAGGTTTGGCTCATTGAGCAAAGTGCCCCTCGAAGATGACGAGGGGCGCCCCTTTATGTCCAACGCCCTGGGCGACCGCCCCATCGCGTCCCACCCTAACGCTACTACTGATATTATTTAATTGCTTTGAACTTATCAGTGCACTGTTAGCACGATTGGTCTAAAGAGGAGAGTCACTTTATTATTATCGATGTGTCTTCATACTCAAATCTTAAATCGCACGTAGTGCTTATTTGGGTGACATAGAAACTTCTGACAGCTACTTGGTTTGGCCAGTAACTCTAAGGACACCATCAATCAGTATTGGAGCAGCGTGGTGGAGTATGCTTTAGGACTCCTCAGTTATGAATGGAGACCCTTACCCTGGCGTGGGATAATAAAAAAAGTTACTAAAATAAAACATAATATTATTAAGCAATTAGAAAGTTTGCAAAAACGATTTTTTTTATACCTAGCACTATGTAAGGCTTTCTTCGTAAACTAAAAAAGAATACAAAATATAATAAAGTTCACACATTTATTATAACAACCTTTCACGAATGCTTAAACAATCTAGTCATAAAAAATAATTTAAACCTGCGAACAACTCATTTAACTATAATATACTGTCCAATATCTAACGTGAAATTAATATTGGCTACATAATCGAAAGCTCGCGTACAACAAACTAACACTGTACTCAAGTCAATCTGCACAGTAATCCGATGATGGATCCGAGATCCGAAATGACGTCACGTGTAATAACCGCCGTTTAATTAAAACCCGATAGATTAATAAACAGCGCAGGAGCGTGCCGCGGTTTACATCGCGAGTTTATATCCAAATAAATGATATAGGACGCTATGTTATACGACATTGTATAGTGTGTAAGACTTATTTACGGTTCATATCATTACGTTTGCTACAGTGGTACAATTGGCACGCGAGCTTATTGCCGAGTAAAGGGGGGGAGCACAAATAATTTTGAGCTTTAATGACACTATAT
>DWKA01001065.1:0-13477 GCA_018249155.1 Panoquina ocola ocola
TTTTGATCAAAATGGCGCTTTAGCATTTTACGCTTTCCACTGACGATATTCATTTATGATACGATAGTTAACGATAGTGACGGATAGTGAAGAAACTTACATTGTAGTAACTGGTTGGCGAGACGAGCAAAATTAAGTGCATTAAAACAAATAAATTTTATTGACTAATTGCCGGTCTGCCTCCCCATATGAATCTCGGCGTGCCTAGAATTGGTCGGAATTACTTTTAATTCGATTAAATCACTTGATGACGCAAGCTTCCGTCGCCGGCGTATTCCATCAAGATTGTGTTTCAAGTCTTTTTTCAAACGATTAAAGTATCGAAAGAGTAAACTCATATGCGGGCACTTTAAACTCCTTTTAATTTTTGTTCATTACGAATGCTTGATTTGCAGCCGCTTTTATTAATCGAGTTTATTGAGTGAGGACACTGATTTTGAGATGACTTCATTTACTGGGTTAATTTTCAATTTTAATAATAATGATATTTAGCTATTTCTTTCCGTTTATTTGGCGCTACATCGTAATTTATTGAATGTGATGAGCATTTATTTAAAGTATGTAGATATTTATTGTTTGGTGTAACTGACGTCAAATAAAATATCTTAATATCAGCTAAACTATTGGTGACATCGAAATATCGTTATGACGAACGTTTACTTTGTTATGCTTTAATACTAGATTGTTATTGTTCTCTATATAAACTAAGAGATTAGTAATTCCGAAGCGAGTTTGGGTTAATTCAAGGTTTTGAATGATACAAGTTTCCTATAAAACTCTGTTTAGTTAAAACATCACTACTACCAGACAGTCGCTCAACAGTTGATTACCTACTTTCTTTTCTTCAACAAAAAATAACTAACGAAGCAGTCATCGACCAGTTAAACGCGATAACATTAAAACTAAATTTAACTCGTATCGTGTTTCATTACAAAACTTTTTAACGTCCGTTCAATTTCTTTATTTCACAGCCGAACAACAAATTAATATGTAAATCAGGGAGCACGGTGGTCCTTCGTATCGAAGACTTAAGTTCTCAACAAAAAACGCGATTAAATAAATCGTAAGCTATGATAACGTGTACGGTGGCTAAATAGACTGGAATCGAATGGAGATAAAAGACTAAAAGCTTCGGTTTAAAAAAAAGCTCGTTGAAACGCAGTTGTCTTGTGTATAGCTCAATTTCATTGGGTAGGAGTAGGAAAAAGGAGTAGATTCAAGCTTCGTCAGCGTTTTACTTTTGTCAATAAAAGTCTTGTTCAACTTTCTTCTTTCATGAATTTGGTTGAACATGTTTAACATGTTTCTTTATTTTTATTACTCAAAAGTTTTTTAATGCAATATCTATTAAAAAAACAAATCTTCCAAAATTAGGTAATTTCTGTGTACTTGACTTTCTACTGTAGATACCTATAGCTTAAATAAAACAAATCTTGCGAAACACACATGTGAAAAAAATACTTCTTTGTAATACTTATAAGTAGGTATTGATCGTTTGAACTTGATCTTTAAAAATTCAGTATCCGGATTCAAACGAAACATACAAATTTAGTTTTAAAAGAATCTATTAAAGTTCCTAGTTAGATATTCCTCCTTTATTTAATTTGGTTAAAGTTCAATTTCGTTGTAGATGTTCATGTTTTCGTAATTTGTATTTAAAGAGGTCAATTTTACGGCAATTTTACACACCAATAACAGAAGTACGTATCTACTTGCGATTAACTAGCAGAGATGGCGCCAGCGGTCGGCGGCGTCAGTACTTTCGACACGGTCACAGATAATAAAATAATTGTTCACAGTTATAACTTTTTTACTTTGTAACTTAATAGAGACGTTAGGCGTTAAAAGCTATTGTTTCTGGTGTTAGAATAATTTCCGATTTATGGCGTAAAATTATTGGTACGATGTGCCTATTATTTACAAAATACCTTTTTAATTTTATTAAAGTAATACGATAATATGTTTAGAGGAGCTGAGGAAATTGTTGGATAAAAACGGTTATCAGAATAAGGTAACGGTAGGTAACTAATTTATCTAACTTTAAGTGATTTAAATAATTATAATATAAAAATATTTATGTTCTTAAAATATGTATTGAAATTTTGACTATCATTTTGTTAACATTTTATTCAATATTCGAGATTTTATTCAAGATTCGCATTAACTAAAATCTACTGCTACTCGCCTCTAGATGGCGCTGTATGCAACCAACCATAGTAATGCTAAGTACAACTGACTTTTAAATAATAAAATTAATATCTATTGAATTATGTACGTAAGTTATTAATGTTATGAGCTGGTAATCGTGTGTGTCCGTTTAATGAGTAAGAAATATTAACAAAAAGTGTTAGATGCACCTATTTGTTAGTCGTTTATTATTTAATGCGATTGTTTATTGTTTATAGGTTTTGAAGTTCAGTGTGACGACTTTACATTATGCAGTAAAAACGTGACTTTAGTATAAAATTGGTATAAAGTTAATGTGATAGCTCATTCGATTGCAGTTGCACGTTCAGAAACGCATCGACGGGCGTCGCCCCACACGTTCGCGTTAAATGGCTAATTCGCGCGGCAAACATACGCGCCATAACTCATATCAACTAACCAATACGGGAGGAGCCGACACGTATACGTCGCTCTCGCTCTAGTAAACTAGAGAAACCGAAGGCGACTGTTTGTTTTTCCTTTTACTTCCTTTGAAATCTTATTTTGAATTTTATTCTTGCAGGGGCGTGGATGCGATGTTGCATTATGTCGCTCGTTCACTCCCGCGAGTCGCGACGCTGTCCTTTTCTCGCTTTTTGTGATTTTAATTCGCAGAACGGCATCGGAACGTGATTCGAGTCTATAGAACTTTTTTATTGCAAATGTTCGGAATTCGTTGGACGCCGAGGTTTCGGCAAGCAGGGCGCTTGTGCGGTATCGATTGAATTTGAACATCGGTTTTATATCGATCCCGAATGTTGCGTTGCAACTGAGTTATCTATATGTTGCGATGCGATCCAAAGATTCTGCAATAATTCGATTTAGGTTTAATTAATGTTATATTGTTGAGATGCGCGCGTGTAGAAATTCCTGAATTTTAATTTAAGAAATACTTTGATTAGTAGGATCATTAGGTATAAGGATATTTTTAAAATGATTTTGTTCATATACTCTCTTAATAAGCAGAGTTTGTTTGACTAACATAAAAAGCTCAGTTTCCACGTTTTACGATTCCAATTTCAAAAGTGACAATCGAACGTTAACAATGATTGGAAATAAGTCGTCATCGCTTCCTATAGAAGTCGATCTACTTCACTTAGCCGATTGTAAAGGAGCAAAAAGCGGTGCCTCAAACCAGATTACGTCGGCAGAGGAGCCGACGATGCATCAATATTTGGTTAAACTGTTGACACGCAAACCGTCTTAGTCGTGTGTACACAAAAGGGTTCACTAATGCCCTTTTTACCACAAAAAGCTTGGACAAATATTGGGGTAAACGACAGCACATCCTCGCCAGGGAAACCATTAGGTACGTGACGCTGATTATTTATTTGTGAAATAATAAAATGTGTTATTGTCTATGATTGCTATCTCTTTAATTGCTTTTAACATCAGAAGTCGAGCTAGATTGCCGCACAGTAAAAATAATTAAGTAGGGACTTACAAATGGTATCAAACTTTAATAGATATAATTTTTTATCAAAGTAATTAAAACAATTGAAAAATGTGGTTGATGTTCAATAACAGGCTTGATAAATGCAATTTACTATGGGCGAGTAGGTATTTTCAAATGACAATATTGAACCCAATTGTAGAGCAAAGATGGTGATAGGAATGGAGACCTAAATACAACCTAAAGACCAAACCGTAGTTGAGAAGTAGGGAAAGGTCCAATGATTTCCAAGACTTACTGGTAAAACTAAAAGGACAGCTAGATTCCACCAAACCATATTCAAATTCAGTGGCATGCTTTTCTTTCCAATCCTTCGTACTAAATAAGAAAACCTTCGCCCACACGTCAGCGGTGCATTCGCGAGGGACCATATTCTATACTTAACCGATCTATCGCGTCCATCTTGCGGGAGCAAATCCATTAGCGATTAACGAGCGATCGCGAGCCCCACTAAATTAAAATAAATATTTGCCGGCAGCGCCTGCGCACAAAGAGCGGCCTCTTTCAACTCGCCGACACAGGTGCCGCGTACTGTCGCGCACAGCCGGTATCCGGAGGCTTTCTGACGGTATTACGTATCATATCTAATAGTTACTTGGAGTCTTGGACTATATTAAGGATAAACCTATCGGAGTTTTCTAATTGTATCGTGTAGGAGTACCTACCTATTAGGAGGAGAACGGGCGCTTCATGAACTCTGCTAGTATCAATACCAAATGAAATTAAGGCAAGGATAAAAAGACATATAAATCATTTTTTGTACGACAGGTACCTTGCATATACCTATCTATTCCCCAAAATACACAAAAAATATAACACCCCAAGATAGAGTTTTAAGGAACATGACGAGAAATCTGATAGTAGTAAATACAGTTGCACATAACATGAGTTACACCAAAAAGCATCAATGAATTGCCAGAAAGAAGTAGATAGAAAAAAAAGAATTGGCTCTGAATTGTTCGACGGCGGATTCAAGCAAGTTGGTGGTAGGTAGCAAGATGAGCTTCAAAGTAAGATAAATAATACATATAGGCTAAAATATAAGTCAACAGGAAGCTCTAAGTAGTCATACCAAAAATAAATAGGTACTTGGATAAATAGAACGTCCACTCAA
This sequence comes from Panoquina ocola ocola, assembly GCA_018249155.1. Taxonomy (NCBI): domain Eukaryota; kingdom Metazoa; phylum Arthropoda; class Insecta; order Lepidoptera; family Hesperiidae; genus Panoquina; species Panoquina ocola. Next base: position 4,773 of record DWKA01001065.1, read on the forward strand.
CGCATTTATTTTTTCTAGTATTAGACACCTGATAGCTCTGGGCTGTGAAGCTCTCAGCGTGTAAATAAATACAATAAATATGAAGACGAATGTGTAGATTAAATCCGATATATAAAATATGTTGAGTGGCTGACTAACATTCAAACACCTACAAATGAGTCATGAGGCGAGTCAATGAGGGTGTGTCGTCAATAGGTACAAGTTTGAACACATTTTTACGAATTTTGAGAAGTTTTATCATTGGGGAGGAGAAACGGGGATAGATAGCCCTTAGCATAATTTAAAACAAATCTACAACCTACGAGTACGCGGTACCGGATGTGGGACTATTATTTTCAAGCCTCCATATTGTATTAAGAAACCAATTCTCTTAAAAGTCTGTAAAAATCGATTTTATTAAATTTAAATCTCTTCACGTTATTTTTGTTAGCTCTCTTTTACATTTTCTGATTATGAAGATACTGGGTTACCTACTTATAAAATTCATGTTAGTCATCCGAAGTCGTCACATGTGTCTAACGCATTCGCAAAGTAAATAGCAATTTATAGTCGCGCAATAACCAGGTACCTGCTCGCAGTTAGGATGTCAAAGGATTCGTAAGCTTGGCTCTCATGCAAATAGGATTTTCCGGGAAATGTACAGCAGAGGTATTTTCCACAGGATCCGTTTGGAAACGCTTGCACATTGGTTCGAGAGAACTTTCGTAAAACGATTCGATGGCATTGAAGGACCGCTAAATTATTTATTGTATGTTACAAAGGTTACCACTGTCGACTACCAGCACCTTTTTCTTGACTCTTAATTTGAGAGGCTTCCAATCGATTACCGTTGAGGAAATTAACCAGACTTTAAATATTGGTAATTTTATCAGGTGATTTTGAATTTTTTATTTTCTAACTGGAAAGTGTAGGAAAAACGTTTTTTGAATCCTCATGTTGACAGCGGATATAATTGAGGTATTGATCGAGAACTTGACTTACCATAGAAAAAGTTGTTATTAGTATGGTTTGAAATATTCATAGGGGTATCAGATATTGAGTTCGACTATTATTTAAGGTTAAAGTCAAAGTAGTAAAGGACAACAGCCTCTTTTGTAAGATAATGTTATTGTAACTTTGAGAGTAAAAGTTGAGGTTTGTCGAAGGTTAAAATATTTAGTAGGTACCAGCGGCCCGCCCTCGCTTCGCTTAGGGAAAAAATCTCCTATTCATCTTAGCGTCATGTTATATACATAGTCTATAGCCTCCCTCGAAAAATGGGCTATCTAACAGTGAAAGATTTTTTCAAATCGGACTAGTAGTGCCTGAAATTAGCGCGTTCAAGCAAACAAACAAACAAACTCTTCAGCTTTATAATACTAGTAAATTTAGTATTAGTACCTACATTTTACATTACAAATACTTTAAAGTTAAATGACGATTATTATTCATGTAAACTATTAGACGAAGATCCAAACTATAGTCAAAGGTCCTTCCCTTTGTCTGTTGTTTGCAAGTAATGTGTTTATTTATGCGGACTGTGAATTCCTTATGACCTTAATAGACTTGGTTGCACAAACTTCGGGAACAACTTGATGCAACAATGTTCATAACTGCTACATTGTTCAAGTTATGTTCTCGAACAGTATAAGCAGTAATACGTACTATATTTTGGGGATAGTTGAAATATGTTTATTGTACACATAGCAATATTACGAACTAAATGAACTATAGGTAACTATCCTATTATATACTGATGCCAGTATTAATAAATAAGTAGTTACATAATGTTTCGATTGTCTTTGTATTACGATTTGTGTTACTATTTAATTGTATAATTCGTATTTTTATCAGGGTTTACAGATCTCGAGGAGAAAGTTAAATTAAAAACTTAAGATGTTAGGTACCGATATTAAGCTAGTAATCAACTCTCACTTTGTTCGATTCACAAGAATAAATAGTTTCTAATCGCAAAACAACATTTCTCAGACTTGATTTCTTAATATTTAAATACAAATAACTGTTAGTCATTTTATATCACTTGTTTCCACTTCAAGTGGAGATCATACGGGAATCTTAAACCTTTTAGGATTAAAGTTCCGATGCAGTTATTCTTATTTATAACTATAGTTTTCAGGCGCCTCTATAAAACATTGGCCCTTCTGTGAGCCGGTGATTAACATAAGAAATTAGCCTCCTTAAATCACTATCACTCAAATTTCCCATGCCATAAACCTTTATGTTCACGGCAGCCGCCGGCATAACTAGCCGAGCGGCTAGCTGGGCCGGCGCCCATCAACCGTGTTATAGAGGTACAAGTAAACGGCTCACACAGTTCTATTATACTGAATGAAGGTATAAAACTATAAAACCTTTTAGCCGAGCCGCTTACTGCTCCACCATAAGTATAAAATCACCGGTACATCACTATAACCAGCGCACGAGAAGCTCTCGCGGCACACGCGCGCTCCAGCCGCGGAGATCAACGACACCGGTTGAACAATTTGATGTGATTTATAATTGCGGACGGAACGCCACATTCTCTATGAATAGTTTCTGATCTACATTTTAATGCACTCACATCCTTCAGGAAATCGTAAGTGTAGAAAAACGCTTTTAACGCAATCGGTCTAGACCCTCAAATTACTCACTTTGTTCCGATATAGAAAATGTTTATCACTCCTATCAGAGCTCGGTCGTTCTTTGATGTTAAATATTACTTGTGTCACAAGGGCTTTAGTAAAAATTGAGTCTGATGACAAAAGGGGTGATGTGGAAATTTTCTTGATTGACGTGCCGCGATGAGTGACTTTTAATATTTGAATGAAAGCGTTTGCTTTGATTGTACTATTGAGTTTAAAAGAATTTATACTTTTATGAGATTTTTGTTTTGCATTTATGAAGTGTTATGAAGTGAGTGAGCCGGCGGCGGCGCCCGGGGCTCCGCGACGCCCTTGGATGTAACATTTTGATGACAAATTTAATTGTACTCTCACAACTTTAATATCACAAACGTTCTGTGTTTTAACATAAAAATGTATTGTATTTTCTGGGAATAAATTTTCATAATGTAAAGTTGTTAACCCCAACGTGTTTTTGGCCAAAAAGCTTAGGTATGGTCCGTTTTGTATCTACGTCTCACAGGTAAAAATCGACTATGCAATAAAACTAGAGTCAGTTATAACTATCAAAAATAAAATTAGAGTCTTATTTAGTATGTGTCCTATCTATTTTTAGTCGATATTACATTATTGTTTTTAAAATTATGAATGTTTAGATAAGTAGCGTACATTCTTTGTGTACATTCTAAGCAACGATGTCGATTATAAATCTTGTTTACTTCTCCATTTCACTCATTTTGAGGCAGTGTACAAGATTGTGTACAAGTTTATTCTATAATCCAAATGTACAAAATAAATATAGATACGTAATGCAATACGTAAATAAATATGAATGTCTAACACACACATTGAACTAAGTTCAATGTATGACAAACGGGTACAGTGAATTATTAGTGGGCGAGTTATGAGTTTTTATTTTACGAGTAGGCGCTTGTGTACCTACATGCTATTGCCTAAAATCGTAGGCGAGCTTACCGTCTAAAAGCTTTTACTGCGAATAAAAGCTAAGCCCACGCGTGATGTTGAACTTTCGACGTCAATTAAAGACCTATTTATCTCATTAACGACAATAAATTCATGATTAAGTAGAAATACGATTAATTTACTACGAATTTAAAAAGTATTAAGGTTTTATTGACCATTAGATAATAATGTTATGACTCACGATTCTCATCGCGAAGGCTTTGTTAAACTAATATTCTTGATATTGAATTTTAGCTTGACATTTATTTTTAATATAATAACACTTCACTGTATACTGGTGAAAATACTTTTTCAACATGCTTTTCTTGTTGGCTTGCTACTGTTTCAACCAGCCTATATTGCCAGCTGCTGTTTCAACCAGTACTTTTTCAACCAGCTTTTATTTCCAGCTACTAACTCTTTCAACCAGTACTTTTTCAACCAGCTTTTATTGCCAGCTACTAACTGTTTCAGCATTCACCACGCTGCTCCAATGCGGATTGGTGGAGGGGTTGTAGTGGCCAACCCAGGTGTCGGAAGTTTTTAAGCCGCCCGAAGGCCTACTCACTACATAATCGTCAGCATCGTGCCTACTTCTATAAAAAATGACGAGTTATTAATAAATATAAAGCGAACAATTAAAGTATTTTTTCCAATGAAGTATAACATTGTTTTTTGCTGATTGTAATGGATGCCTAATGAATTATGCGATGGTGCTGCCACCTGTCAAGACGAGCGTCTTCATAACGTTTTTGTGACATGGTGGTATGATATTGATAGTACATTATTTTGAAACTTTTTATACCGTGTTGTTTATAATTACACGTAATTTATAATTATACACATCTATAGAGATTGTTGAAGTGTAAGCAATCGAATATATTAACATAGGTAAGGTAGGTTTATGTTTTTCAAATTCAAATTCAAAAACATTTATCATTATTCATTTGGGTGCCCAAAGGCACGCTTATGACCGTCAGTTTTTTAGTCTACCACCATGTTAGTACCTACAGTAGATGTGCAAATATTTATTTGTCATAGTAACATGAGTGTAACTATAGTTATAACAAAATAGGTAAGAGTCGATAATTTGTTTTTCGTTTAATCTTTACATTATCTGCAAATTACTCATTTTTATCCAGTTACTCGGATAGCGATAGCAAATTAACGTTTCAAGTTTATTATCACAAGCAGTTATCCTTATAATATTTTTGAGTGATATTACGGAGCACTGACTATCATGTAGATTCTACATTGTAGAGTGAAGCCCGTCTAAACCGCCGTATCGATAAAAATAAAACCTTATATCATGAAGTATATTTATTAGGGTTGATAAGCGCATCAGAGGAAACGCCGGAGCCAATCAATTACAGCTTACAGCTAAGCCTATTGCCTCAAGTCTCAACCCTCGCGCTGCCAGCCCTGGGGACGCGATCTTTGATCTGTGGACGGCCGCAGTGTTGTTTTAAATTGGATTTGTTGCGTTTGCTAGCTACACTTTCACGTAGGATCTTCAAATGTCTAAGTAAAGAGTATACGGGTATTGCTAAATTTTTTATAGCCCATATTACAGCCCCTTTCGCTGTTTCTTCTTAATGAGAAAAGTCCTTTTCGAAACAGTAGCTAGTAGAGTTATAATATGATGTGCATTAGTACCTATATATGTACCTACCATAAATAGCGTAGGTAACCATAAAAAGTTTTATAGTACGTATCTACCGTGGTCACCACACAAAGGCATAGGTACCCACCGTACCCAGACCTTCATGGATTCGACGAGTACCTAGTCATTTAAAATATAATGTCAACCGACGTGGTAACATATTATATTAATACGAAGTATTGGAAATAAAATTAAGTGGATATGGACGGCATTATTCAAGTTCACACAGTCATAATTTGTATATATTCAGTGGCACTTGAAGTGTAATACCTTCCTTATGCAGGTAGGTAATTGGATTGGTTGGTGTTTACAGGCTTCAAAGCAGCTTCTTGTCACATCTCATAGCTAAAACTCCGCGCTGAGCCTAACCAACCATAGAATAGGTAATAGGATTGCGACGAAGGTTCCAAATACGTATTTTTAAGGGAAATAGTGAGCATCTTACTAAAATGGTAAAAGAGTACATTTTTTTTTATTATTAAAACGTTTCCCGTAGACGATATTATTATATTTTTTGTTTATCCAATTAATTCTTACATAAGTCGTGTTAAAAAACGTTTTAAAAATTACTGTAGAGAAAAGTAATCCCTATCTTCGCAGTGTCATTAGTTCTGTCGCTTCACACTAGATGGCATTAAGCGATATAGGTACGTTCATACGGTAGGTTCATATTCTATTGAAACTAAGTCAATTTATAATTTTTTTTTCATAAACCAAAAAATACGAGTGGCCGTTTTTAAATTACATTTTCGCGTTGTTGGTGACAGACAATATAAAAATACGAACGCAATAGTACCTAGGTATACACTATCGATGGTTCGGTTATACTACCTAATTGTTTTTCGATTGCATGTTTTTTAAAATTCAAATTGTTAGCATTTCCATCGTTTTTATTGCGTGGATGTTTAGTACTGTTAATAGTTTTCACTGATTAACTAGTAACTAATTAAGATTTATGATCGATGATAATTTTATGAAAGAATCTAGCTACTAATTGATTTGGATTTGTGATTAGTGATACTTAGGTACCGAATATGATAATAAAATTCACAGATCATTGATTAACTTATCATTGTTATAATTGACTTATCATTGTTAAACATTGGACGTTTTAGAAATAAACAAGGAACATTAAAAATTACAAAAATGTTCAAAGAAATTCGATGATATTGATTAATGATGAAGCAAATCATAGAAGATTTTTATACAGCAGTTGTTGAATCTTGTAAGACTTTTATAATTAGGGATAAGTAGGTAGGTACGTACCTACTAATTCCCTAGTTCGTAAGCTTCTTTGCGCTTTGAGCTTGTAGCCAACTAATAAAATTATAAAAAATAGAACGTCATCTAGATAATTGGATCAGCCGAATGCATATGTCAAAATAGAGAGCAATAAACAAACAGACTGACAGACAGCTGCGACCTACAGCTATTTATTACCTCCATAACAATAATATAACAAACGCTCGTTAGTTTTGTCAATACCAAACCCCTAATCATTATATAATTAGAGTCCTTTTTACGCCAATTTTCTCGACTCCACTTTTTTCTAATAAGTCAAACTTAAACGATCTAAGATGTGGCAGTGCGAAAGCTGTTTTGCCATTATTGTATTAAGGTGTCAATTGGGATGAAGGTGTTTATAACAAATATTTGGGCTCGTAAGGTGTTTTTCTACCATGTGATTAATCCACAGACACTTCTGCTGGATGGCCCCCGGCGTCTGCCTTCTCGGACTTAAAAACGGTCGTTCATACAATGTTTAGCATTTCTAACATCAATGCAATATACTTATATAAATATTTAACTACAATAGTTACACGTTATTTACGTCTTGTTGTCCTAACAGGTATAAAACTAACATTAAAAAAATGTCATAAAAAATATCATATTAGCTAAACATAAACTAAACTCGTCGGCGCTAGCAAATTCATCAATTTTACACCTATTTAGTACACGGTAGTAATCATTTCTCTATGTTATAGTACGCTATAAAATTCATTTGTTACCCGAAAGTAAACTAGATGGCGCGCGCGTCACGAATTAAGTACCCTTGCACTAGGTTAACTTACGAGCGTTGTAATTATTAGACGGCTATCATCCCTCCATTCAATTCATCAATTTCGGCATTCGGCAGTACATTTCCGGACATAGGTAATTAAGTTCGTTTCCCTTAACTGATAGGTACTGATCGGCTCAAGCCTAATGAATAGTTATGAATTCGCATTTCGCAGACACGTTATCACTTCAGTTTTCCAAAAATAAAATGATGCAAAAGATGAAGGAGAGATAAGTCTCACAAAGACAATTATGAATGTATATTATGTATTATGTCGAAAAAAACTACAAGAGAAAATCAGAAATTACAGCATTAACTTATTTTCTAAGTAAACACTCGTTGCATATTTTTCCTACTGATGCCTACTGATATCGCCAAACATTACATTATAAAATAATTATCTACATAATATTATTATAGGTTAGGTACCTATACGTAATAATAATCATTATTTAATTTCACGAAGCATAATTTTTAATTCATTAATCAAGATAGTTCCAATTCTTATAGGTTTCGTTGTAATAAAATTAACGAAAATTTTGTATTTAGGCAGGTATAATTATTTAACTTTTACGTTAGGGTACTAGTTACCTACAACCTTTTTTCAACAGGTATCATATAGAAGTACCTACCTACTTAAGTACTTTCAATAAAAAATCACTAACAGGTATTACCTACGTGTTGTATGAGTATTTACGTAGGTAAACAGTATCACTATGCTAACTTTTTGTATAAATGTATTATGCAGTTGAACGCGCTATTTATTCAGTTAAAAGTACAAAAACAATCGTATTTGTTTATACAACAGCTCATAACATAGAAAATTACACGGATGAACTATTTTAGAACGCATCCATTTACCGCGTTCATAAAAAGAAAAAAAAAGAGGAAACAAAAAAACGAAACTACTCATAGACAAAACTCGATCATAATTTAATAGAATCATTAACATCTGCCGCTATGATTCCGACCATAAATTTTTTTGGCGCCAAAAAACCCAACGATGCTTAACTCGAGTCTTGTTGGGGCGTTATCGGGATACGACGTGTTTGACTGTTATTGCGTTTCGTTATTTTTAATTTCCTTGTTTAGGGTTGTTAATTTTTTTCAAGTTTTTTTTTTATTGCAGTCAGTCACTCTTATTAGAGTAATCTATTTGTTGTTTGTTACAGTTTTTGTCTGTTTTGACGGTTTGATTAAGTTTCTAATTTATTTAATTGTTTTTGCAATAGGTATGTATTTTTACAACAAATTGATTTATTTTATAAGATAGGTAGGTACGTATATATATTAATATAAGTTTGTCTTTAGAATAACACAAATAAAATTCATTATTCCTCAAATAATTTTGGTAGATCTAATGACAGGGGAAGAAAACTATTTTAGAAAAGTTGCAAAATGTAAAAACATTTTTTGTAAT
>DWKA01001066.1:0-13470 GCA_018249155.1 Panoquina ocola ocola
TAAGTTAAAGCCTTTTGAGGTCATTAGAAATCACACACAAGTAATTCAACAAACACTACTAAAAACAGAAAGTATGGAGCAAAATAAAAACATCGTGCGACACGCAACTCAAAAATACCGCAAATATTATTGTTCAATATGTAATAAATTCACAAATTCGAACAATCAATTAAGTCAGCATTTGGAAGGAGCTCAACACCAACAAAACATTTGTAAAATTCATAAAAAAGAAAAACACTCTGAGACTGAGAACTCGAGCGATGATCGGTACGATCCTCTTTTTTACATTCCAGCATTTATTATAATGTTTATAACAACTTATGTGTTCTGTTATGTAATTATTATGTTGAGTAATTCACAATTATCATAAGTCATGGCCATTAACGCCTTAAATTTCGCGCCACAAATTTAATTGGCGGAGAAGTCGTCCCCAAGCGTTCTCGGCTTCTATGCGCACGAACGAACGCGCAGAACAATGAGGTAGCAGCCATTTTATGTCGGTGCCTAAGAAAAACATAATTCGAATGGCCAATCTTAACAAAATTGTGTAATTAGTGCTCTAATTTATGTGTTTTTCTACACGCCACTATAATTGGGCGTTTCATTACTTATGTGAGTAAAATCAAGTTTTTGTATATTACTGACGATAGACAATAAGCGTAACGAAAGTTATCAATTTTGCATAAAAATGGGATAATTAAAAACAATAATTCTATTAACGATTCCCTCCATAAAGTGAGAAAGATTAATGCGTAGACTAGTGCGAGCATTAATTATTTAGTTGTGTTTGTATTTACAGATACTAACCCCGCGATTGTTGCCTACTATCGGAAAGTGCATTCTGTTCTGTATATTTAGGCTTAGGATATGACATAACTTTCGCTACTGATAATAAAATAATGCTTTACTAACTCGCAATGTTTATACGACAGTTGTAATGGTAATTCAATTCAAGTTCTTGTCGAGCCGGCGTCGCGCAGCCTCGACCTGTAACTTACGAACAAAATTCAATAACGAATTGGCCATTTTATTGATGGCAGGGGGGAGGCTGGGTGGAGACATTCGTCGAGCTTCAGCCATTTAATTTTTTACGAACTGTCTGCATGTTTTCAGATGTTATTTGTTTACAATGTGGTATATAACTTACGAGTGTAGTTTTATACTACAAACATAACATCGTAATACATATACTTACATGCATACTCTATGATAAGGGATCCTTTGTATGTTGTAGTTTGTACATAGTGCTATAGATAGGTGTGGAGTAGGTAATAATAATAATTTATACCTATTGTAGTCAGTCAATGTCCTAAGAACAATACTTCATAATTCCTTTAAAGTTGCATTTCAAGGGAGTATGTATATTTAGTATTGGTAGTACCTATTTATATTATTTTCAAGTTCATATTGCAAAATGTTAATGATTAGTGATTTGTTATCTAAAAATTTAAAAGGTTCATTTGAGTGATGTGTAATAAAAAATCTAGATTTTTAGATTGAAGTAGCATTTAATAAACTTAATAATTATATTTTTAAGTAGATAATTATATATTTAGTTATTGTTTGTGTATAAGTTTATTTGTTTGTATTTAAACACTGTGGATGGAATAGCAAATTTGTTTAACATTTATTTTTATATGGATTGACTTACTGTAAATCTATAAGCATTTAAATAAATATTTTTATAATTTTTTGTTAATTTTCTAAATTTTTCAAAATGTTTTTCAATGGTTTTTGTTTTTTAAGTGAATAAGTTCCACTGCTAGAGGCTTTATAATTAATTTCTGATTGCATGTGTGTTTAAAAATTTAGCTTGGATTCCATCCATTGTGTTGTCATCCATCATCAATATAGTGAAGTGGTGATATCATCATAACAAGTCTGGTGCAGTAACTAATGTTTCAACTTTCATAGTGACATGTAATTTTACCTTTTTCTTATTTTTATTGTTTTTCTTTTTCAAGAGTTTTTTTGTTTTTTTTTGTTCTTACATTATGTTGTTGTAAAATCACATTTTTTGTTTTTTTTTTTTAATTTGATAATAAATTTTGTTATAATAAACATTTTTTTCTTTTTCTTTGTTACTTCTTTTTAATATAATTGGTTACAAAGTTGATTTAATCATTACAATCTTCCTGAAATAATTGAATAAAAAAATCCTATTAAAAAAAATATTGTGTTTTTAGTACATACAGAATCTAAAAAAACTATAAGTTCCTTATTAACATACTTAAAGTTCCATCTGTCTCAAAATCATTAAGACTTAATTTATTAAGTTCTAATTTATTTTCCTGATTTAAAAGACAATAGATATAGAATTTTGTAGACCATAACAATAATATAATTCAATGAGCTAGACAGAACTTTCCTGTCCCGAGGATATTCTTGAATGTCACCCTCACTTTCGAGACAGTCTGTGAATATACCAAAATAAATTCAGGAGATAAAAATATCTTCTAGCCACTGATTCTTTATTTATCAAATTGCATTGCAAATATTTTATAAGTGTAGGTTACAAATGGATGCAAATTAAGCAAAAAACAATGTCCACCAAATGTTAGTTTTGTTTAGTGTAGTCAAATACTTTACTTTAAACTATATTTATTTTCATTGTAATTATGGTCTTGATGACTGCCAAAAAATTTATTAATTTTTTTTTATAAATATAGATTGAGTGAGTATTTTACTACAGTAGTGCCTGTTCCTGGATCCTATAATAAATATGACCAGTTGTTATGAGTACATTATTGGTCAAAATTTTCTGAAGTTCAAAATTAGATTCACCAATGCATTCAAAGAAAATTATCATGTATTATTTTTATTATAAGGAAGAAATAATAAAAGAAATTTGTATCATACTAATTCTATTTAAATATTAAGTTAATCTCTAGAGGCCTGAAATATTTTAAGTTCTGTAGTTTGGTTGGTTTTACCTGGCGTTGTGAATTCAAGAAAAATATGAAAAAATATATAAAGCTTTTCTGGGTTTTCTTATTGAATTCACGTGAGATAACTAAGTGTGGGAATTTTTTTTTTTTTAATTTATGTTCTCACATGAGGCCGCTAGAGGTTAAATAAAATAATTAGAGTATCACAATCCATGCAACGCATGAGTATTGGTGACAAAAAAAAATGTAAATAAGAATAGTTTTCTATTGTTCAGGTGGCAGCAGTTAAAAATGGGGGAGCAGGTATTGCATCGCCATTAGTTTCCCGGCACACTGGGGCGTGGGCGTCGGGGGTGTGGCGCGGGGCGTTGGGGTCCCCGTGCCACCCCCCGGCGACCTACTCGCCACGATCTCGATGTTCGAACAACAAATCAAAGCTGAGCCCATGAGGTTAGTCACATTAGAAATAATATAACTCTGAAAACTTTATATAAATACTAGCTAACCTGGCGGACGTTGTTCAGCAGCACTACAGATTCTCAACAATAGCGCCACCTATCGGATCCAAAAACTATCCTATCTTTCAAGTTGGATCAAAATGCATAGTTGAGTAGTCCATCGTAGACAAACACTGTGACACGTAATTTATAAACAATTAAGATAACCTTTACTTAAGATTTTATTTATTTAGTTAGTTTCGACTGGCTCGATGGCGCAATTGGTAGTGACCCTACCTTGAACGCCAAGAGTCGCGGGTTCGATTCCCGCTCAGGACAAATATTAATGTGATGAACATTTGTATTTGTTCTGTGTCTGGGTGTTATATATGTATTTAAGTATTATATCATATTTGTGTTCCCTCTGTTGCCTGATACCCGTAACACAAGTGCTTACGCTTCTTAAAACGGGTCAGGTCAATGTATGAGGTGTTGTGTGAATTTATTTATTATTAGTCTACTTATATTGTTAAAACATTATTTTGGGAGTGGAAGCTACTCAAACTATCTTGAGTCCAAGTCACCATCGCCTGTAGTGTCCTCTGCTGAGTATCAAACGAAACTTAGGTTATGGTTTAGTTTCATACTGATTGTACTTATACAAGGCGGTAGGGTTTTTCTCCCATCTGGTTAGCTACCTACTATTGTTTTAAAGACCAAAGACCGTGAAATATTTTTTATGAATTACAATATAATATAATGCTAGTCCTCCAATTTTTAACGCCGGGAACGAAACTGCCTTTGACGTTTCTTATATAAATTAGCAGAGATGGCTACTCACTATCACTTCATAGCTTGTGTATTGGTTTGTTGGCTGTTTTTATAATAAAAAACTTATCTTATGCAATCTTATCAGCAAAAACTTATGTAAAGACACCTTATGTACACCAATTAAAAAGGCTTTTTTGCTTGCAGTTTCTACTCGTCTCATCCACATGTACACCCCGGTCCCCCAGCAATAGTCCGACCCGACTCAAACCATTCAATCATCAACATGAACCAACACCATCACTCTCACGAGGATTCTAAAGATAGTCTCATAGTACAACAACAAGTACAACATCAAGAGCTGCTGGATCAGCATCAACAGGATATGCAACAAGATGATGATGTGGATAATGTGAGTGTTAAGTTTAACATACATCAAAGGTTTCTTAAACAGGTTCATTATCATAGACACCTTCTAAACTTTTGATAACTCGATGGATTTTTAGTTATGTGTAGGGAAAAAAAAGCATTTTGAAAATACACTTTTTTTATTGCTATTTTGAGGTCAGATAAGCTAGTCCTAAGTATAGCATTTAATTGGACATTCAATAAAAAATCTAGTCATATTATAGGTATCACAGATACACTTATTTATATACCTTACTTTGTATATTTATGTATTTGTTAGTTAAAATGATGCTGTATCAATTTTGAATGTTTATATTAAAATATTTTAAATTACAGTTGAGCTTCAAAGGAATGGAAGATGAGGGAGTTGATATGGACATGGATGGTCGACAGTGTTCACAGGTAAAAAAAATGGTTTTAATATACCATAGACTATTTAATATTTATATAACAAGAATTAGAATGTAAAGTTTGTGTAATTGTTTTCAGAGCATGGGTGTCGACATGGGTTCAGTACAAACTAAAATGGAAATGACAAATGGGGGAGGACAATCTGTACCGCGTTCGAAGCCACAGGCCTGCAAGGTAGGTCTCTATTAAGCAATTTGATTGATAAGCTTCTTTAAGAGAATCAAGTTTTTGCAATTGATTTTAAATCTAGTGTTACCATCTAACTAACATTAATTTTCCAGGTTTGTGGTAAAGTCCTATCATCAGCTTCTTCATATTACGTCCACATGAAGCTTCATTCGGGAAATAAACCCTTTCAATGCACGGTACGTTTTATTAATTGTCCACTTCATGCATTTTATTTTCAGTTTTGATTTAAATTATTAAATTTTATTTCTTTTTTTGGCATGTTAGCATAAGGTGAGTTAAAGATTCTTAATAAGCTAAATTATTTATTTATTTGGTGATTGGATAAATTAATGGGCCCAATATGAAGCCTTGTAAAACTCCATGAATACAATGTTAAAAAATATAACATTTCGACGCTATTTTATTTTGAAGACATAATGCTACATAACTATTGGGTTTTCTTTTACTGCGTACTATAAAAATGCCTGAATTCACTAGGTAATGCTATATACTTCGACATTAACACAGTCAAACGCTTCACAATATTCAGAGTAACTAGTCTGGTATTACTTAATGTTTAATGTTAAGTAAGCTGCCGAATTTTATGTATGGCAATTTTATTGTTAGGTTTGCGACGCAGCTTTTTGCCGCAAGCCGTACCTTGAGGTACATATGCGCACTCATACGGGAGAGAGGCCCTTCCAATGCGACCTATGTCTCAAAAGATTCACACAAAAGTCCAGTCTCAACACGCACAAACGCGTCCACACCGGTGAGTTATTTACATTTTATATTGAGGTGTGGTCAATATGGACTATGTAGCCTCTTTGTCCCCTTCTAATTATATAGAAGGCATTCTAAGAATAGATCAGAAACAAGCAATTTATTCGTTGTAAAGATATACAATATTATTCTGAACTGCGAGTTAAGGTGATTTTTTAAGTCTGACTATTCTTTGAATGCTCCAAAAATAGTTTTAAATCAGGCTATATCTGTGTTTTTATACTGTCATTTAAAACCGTTGAAACTGTTTTCAATACAATTAAATTGATTCTATAAAGTAAAGGAGTCTATGTAGGCTATGATTCCAAATTTAATTTCAAAATCAACCACCAATATTTAGCGTGCTATCAACCAATTCCTTTTCAAGCCGGGCTTTGTACCCAAAAACTTCAATATTGTTATGGACTTCACTACTTTATAGTCAGGACTGGCATTATTTGAGTAATAAAACCACCTTTGAAATATATTCGATCTACCTACATACTTTTAATGTAATTTCCATATACCCAATGGATGATATTGTATGACTTACATTTTTTTTGTAACAAATGATTGACAGTGTCCATTAACATTAAACAATTTTGTTTTTATTTTTTTTTATTTTATTGTATTTAGTGTCCATTACCAGCATTAAATATGTAATCGAGGTTATGGAAGTTACATTACCAGTTCAACAAGGATCTTCCACCAAGTTACAATAGGTTCCATTCTGTACCATGAGGGGATTGTTATGTGTTATCATGAAAGCTTTAGACTTTTTATACTTTTGATCAAGTCAACCTCCTCCTGTTTTCGCGTTGCCAAAATGTGTAATGTAATGGTATTATTTTGCAATCCAAATATTTTTATTATTATACCTTTTTTTAACGCCCTGATATTTGAACATTGTTTTTGTATGTGATACAATGTAGACCTTTATTTGCGAGCATTTTATTAAGTGAATATGTAGTGTAGTGTATTATCGAAACTGTATTTTTTAAATTATGAATATATGTCATACCCGAGGAAGTAAAAGATAAATAGTAATATCCAAAGCGCATGCGCAGGTCGATAAATGATTATTGCAACATTTATTATTTATTAAATGTACCCTCTGGTTATGTATTATATTTTATGCAACATGTATTCCACCTATTCTTTTTTATTAGGACTTAGGCTTTAATAATGTGTATGAAACCCGGCCTCGGTTTGGAGCTTTCAAGCATATAATATTATGTAATATTTTCATTATCTTTTTTAGTAGATATTAGAATTATACAGTACTTACTATAATATAAACACGACACTGGTGCGACACACACAGCCCGTTCGTCGATGGCTTACAACACATATGCTTAACATAAAGATGTGAATAGTTTTTGAGTTGTGTCACGTAATTAAAATGATTGAGTTAAGATCAGGGCGTGAGGAAGAAAATTTGATGTGAGGTAAACAGGGGGAGGTGCGGGACGTACATTGGACCGAGTCCGTTGTGTGTCCGCGCGGCTTAGATCATAGCGTGCATTGAGTTGTTGGATGTGGCCTGGCTTCTAGATGAGCACATGCGCGCGTTGATGGCGAAGGAGCGGCCCTACAGGTGTGAGCTCTGTCAGATGCGGTTCACGCAGAGCTCCAGCCTCAACCGGCACAAGAAAATACACACGGGTGGGTTCACATTCCTCACCGCCCGCGCCTACTGCCTAGCGCCTAGTTCTTTACGCGTATACAGTCGGCTCCCCGTTTTAATGTTCAATTGAGCTGTTTTTCACTTGTCCGATAATTAGGAACAGAGACGCGACGCTGGATAAGGAACAATCCTACCAGCGCGCCGTCTGCTTTGTGAGATTCACTCAGAGATCTAGTTTGGGCCGGTACAGGAAAATTCACACCGGTGGTTACCTACTGCCTAACCGCGTGACATCACCCTTGAGGCAGACCGGTACACAGAATTTGCGTAAACCTCCCCCTGAATGCGTGTGAATGAGTGTTACTTTACGACTGCTAGGTGTTACAATTAAATTAAACATTGCTTGAGTGGATGCAAAGATGCTATATCGAAATCGTATACCTTATAGAGGAACACAGACGAGCCCTGTTAGAGAAAGTGCGGCCGTACCAGTGCCACATCTGTTTTATGCGCTTCACTCAGAAGTCCAGCCTGGGCCGACACGGGAAAATACACACTGGTAGGCATTTTGCCCTAAAATCCTTAAGTAGAGAATGAATTTGTAATTATAGAGCTCACGTTATTAGGCACTATCTTATAATTGTCTATCCATCGAGCTGAACGGTTGTTGTAGCTGAATTTTGTTGATATTTCTAGAGGAGCACATCCAATCGCTGATCAACAAAGTGCGTCCCTATCAGTGCGACATCTGTGACAAGCGGTTCACTCAGAAGTCCAGCCTTGGCACTCATAAACGTATCCATACTGGTGGGTCCCTTGCTCATATTTAATTTCTACTCTCCTTCGGTCTCTTAGTCACAATTGGAATGCGTACTATTACAATTACAATATTACATAGATACCTACTCTTGTGGCTTTGACACCAACTTTGTGAATAGTTTTAAGGGCTCCCATTTTTTCCTTTTTTAATTTTTGTTGCAATATAAACTTACCGAGAAGGTTAGCGATTTGGAAGTGTTTTCACATTACAAATAACTTGTTCCGTACCAATACTGGTATTAGGTCGTACGCGCTCAAAAACTATTCACAAACACTAACAGTAAAGCATGTGAACGTTGTGAGGATTTTAAGTTAAAGTAGGTGAGACTATGTTTGATGGACAAATAAAATAACATTGTCAAAATTCCCTCATGGTAGTGCTCTGGGCTCCGGTGTGCCGTGTTGTTGAATAGAATTATTTGTCCATCGTGGTTTTGTTTTGTTTCTCTGTCCCCCCGTGTCCGTGCGTGGCGGCGCAGGGGAGCGGCCGTTCCAGTGCACCGTCTGCCTCAAGTCCTTCACGCAGAAGTGCGCGCTCAATTTGCACGAAAAAATACATACGGGTTAGTAGCCCACATATACATACTACATTCCTATCCGATACGATTAGCGACTACCTGCCACTCGTGTGCAGTCACACTTTTCATTTAGCATCATGCTTCGTTCCTATTTTTCCGTTGCCCGCCTAACCCGTTGTTTTTACGTTCCCTATTTCAAGCTTTCGTATCGTTGCTTCCGACTAACCTCTCGTTGATCTATAACTCATTACAATGCGCGCTTAAACATACTTCTGCACTTACCGATGTTATTTTATCCTACCATTTTACTTCCACCGGTCATACACTCCGTCGCCTATCCCGCACGGTCATTTCGGTGGTTTTAGTACCTATGCCATTATTGTACTCATCATTTCTTCATGAATATTAATTCTTTCACAAAAGCGGTAATGCAATCGCTGCAATGACGCAATGTAGGCGCGAATCGAAATTGGGGTTCTAAATCGGGTTGTTCGACTTTGGTTCGATGGGGTCCTTACGTCACGAGATTGGCGGGGGGCGGGCGGCCTCAGGCCTGGTCGTTGCGTCGCGCGACGTGCGTTACTCGCTTTTGTGTGTGCACTGGGCGCAGTGCAAGGGCGCCCTTACACGTGCGGGCAATGCCCGGCCGCGTTCGCCCGTCGCCCCTACCTGGACATTCACATGCGCACGCATACAGGCGAGCGGCCCTATCAGTGCGACGCCTGTCTCAAGCGCTTCACGCAGAAGTCCAGCCTCAATATACATAAACGGACGCACACAGGTGGGTGACAGCCGCGGGCCGGACTGGCGCTCCGCCCGCCCCCAGCCCTTCACTCACCTCGGCCTCTCCTCCAAATCTCTCGTTTCGTTTCTCTCGCTCACTGTTCATTCTCTGATAACTTAGCCGTAAATAACCGAGTGTGCAAAGATTTGGAGCGGAGTTAGCGGCGAGCGGCGACCAGTCCGCGCCGCGATCTCCGTAGTGCGAGGGCGTCTAGCGTCCTTGCGGGCTCGCCGCTGCTATAATATATGTGTTGGGCACCAGTCCAGGGCAGACCGTTCCAGTGCCTGTCGTGTCCGGCCGCCTTCACCTGCAAGCAGTACCTCGAGATCCACAACCGCACGCACACGGGCGAGCGGCCCTACCAATGTGACGTTTGTCTCAAGAGATTCGCGCAAAAGTCTACACTCAATATACACAAACGAACGCACACAGGTCAGTCGATTTTAGATTCGTTTACAAGACAAGTAATCTTGACAATGATTGCTATTTCTTGCATTACTATTCTATTAATGACCAAACTGTAGGTTTAGATGCATTTTTATTATTAAAAAGATATACCAATATGTAGCAAGTGGTTCTTAATATTATGTATTAAAAATTCAGAATATATTAATTTTTGATTAACCTAATTATTACAATAAAATAAATTAATCGGCAAAATCATTGTCAAGACTGCGCCATATAACCTCTGGCTAGCTTTGATGATAGTTTGAAAGTTGTCGGTGCCACATGTCAGGAGTATTGTTGTGTTCGTGAGTACCGAGATTTGTATATGATGTGGTGTTGAGGTGGGAACTAATGTTGGATACTGATCAGTGCAAGGGCGGCCGTACCAATGTTCGGAGTGTCCCGCGGCGTTCACTTGCAAGCCGTACCTGGAAATACACATGCGAACGCACACTGGCGAACGCCCCTTCGAGTGCGATGTGTGTTACAAACGCTTCACCCAGAAATCCACACTCAACATTCACAAGCGAATCCACACCGGTATGACAGACGATGAGTAATTACGTTATATTGCTGCCACGAACTCGCATGTTGATTTGTAGTGAAGTACGGAGGCCACACGTTTGTTTTGATATCGATACGCATTTATTTGATGTACCTACTTGGCTTTATTATGAATCACATGACTGGTTTGAGGTAGTGGCTTTTTTCCGGGATAAGCTGCATTTGTATGGCCATTCTTTTTTTAAAATGTGTTGTTTTGAGGATTTATAAAAATTACGTGACTTATTTCTTTTGATAAACAAATGCACCTTTTCCACTTGCTTATAGCACGAAGGTGATTAATTCACACATCCTACTGAATGAAATAAGCTTATGTTTTTGTGTGAATGTTCTCACCGCGTTTGGAAGATATTGCGTAGAAGACGGCAAATTGCGATAACAGGTACCAACTGTTTTGTGGCCCATTGATGTGGCACCGACAACTTGTAGTATCATTTTATCATCCGCTACATCATACCATCACTTGAGTTTCAGTATTGTATTATTTGTTATAATTTTCTTGGCTTAAATTCATTAATTTCAGAATGCATCATACTGTCTAATTGCATCTTGCCGTCTTTTTAACATCATTTGCCTTCACTATGCTTTTTTACATTCATTGGTTATTAGAGTAGCTGCTTTTGTTTATGTAGTTTTGTTTAAGACAAGATTTTGTTCAGTTCTAAGACATGTTAATGTTTTCAGGTGAACGCCCATATGCTTGTGACATTTGTCAAAAGAGATTTGCTGTTAAAAGTTACGTGACGGCGCACAGGTAAGTCAAGTATTGAGATGATATTATAATCATATTTAAATATCATATTAAAATTAAGATACATGGAGATTTCTAGGCTGATGTAACGACAGCATTATTTCCATAAAGTAGTGTTTGCACCGAAGTATAACACAATCAAACTAAGAATAGGAATAACTGAGAATAAACATCTCGACTTTTTGTAATGACCTAAAAAAATTTGCTTGATAAGTTTTGTTAACCAAACCTCGCTACTTTAAGACGGAGGCTATGACGGTCATTCCTATTCCCAACCTTGTCACTCGTCACCAGATGGTCGCACGTGGCCGACAAGCCGCTGAACTGCGACCGGTGCTCGATGACGTTCACGTCCAAGTCGCAGTTCGCGCTGCACATCCGCACGCACTCGGCGGGTTCGTGCTACGAGTGCAGCGTGTGCGGCCGTACGTTCGTGCGGGACAGCTATCTTATCAGGTTTGTGTTTTTTTTTCTTTGTTATTGCTTTGTTTTTTAGAACGTGGATGTGGCAGTGATGTTATGTAAATAGGGTCGGTATTCTAGGCTGCCTCAATACAGCTAAAGAGACAATATTTTAAAATTATCTTCCTGTTTCCTCTTCACACGTCTCCTAACCTCACCTCTACTTTTCTTCTATCACATCATCTCTTCACATCTCCTCTTCTCTCACCCCCTGTCTTCACCTCTCTACTTCTATCACATCATCTCTTCACATCTCCTCTTCTCTCACCCCCTCTTTTCACCTCTCTACTTCTATCACCTCCTCTCTTTACCTCTCCTCTTCTATCACCTCCTCTCCACCTCTCTTCTTCTATCACATCCTCTCTTCACCTATCCTCTTCTCTCACAACTTCTCTTCTGTCTCGTTACATAATTAATTCTCGATGTATCACAACAGACACCACAACCGCGTGCACCGCGAGAACCACAGCAACGTGTCGGCGAACAGCATCGGTGGGCTGAGCGGCGTCGCCGCCAACGCCGGCTCCAACAACGGCAACTACGACTCGCCCGGCGTTTGTGACTTAAGGTACCACATCTACACTAATATTATAAATGTTAAAGTTTGTATGTTTGTTTGTTTATTTGTTACTCTTTCACGCAATAACTGTCGTACCGATTTTCATGAAATTTGGCACACAGAGGGTAACTTAGATTAACACATAGGATAGTTTTTATCCCGGAAATCCCGCGGTGAATGAAGTAGCGGATTCAGCTACTAGGAACGGAATATTGTCGATATTCCACGCAGGCGGAGCCGCAGGAGGAATCGAGTATGATATAAATTTATTGAAAAAATAACTATAAATAAATGAATAACAAAGAACATCCGCACACACACATACACATGTACGTACGCAAACACGGACGCACGCTCACACACATACGCAAAAAGCCAACGAGAATTACTTATTTAGTCAACTGATACACGTGCAAACACCAAAAAGCAACAAGAGTTGATAAACTTAATACTTTTTGGTTTGGCATTATTTTTTGTCAATGGCGATATTATAGTTAATTTTGTTATCTGTGTACTAAACGGTATTAATTCTGTTTAGTTTCGTGCCAATGGTGAACCGCTACATGACGTCGCAGGGCACGCAGGTGTCGATGCAGGACACGCACTCCAAGATGTCCGCCATGTCGCCGCAGTCCATCGCGTCTATATGTAAGTGTTGGGTTAACAACGCACTATAATATTTTGTGTTTAGTGCTATCATAGAAATCAGAGAAGATGTAGAATGATAATGTACTCAATGTATAGAAACCTCGCGCACCATTTTGCACACAATCACAATACTTCACACAAATATTGCAACATTCATGTACCAAGTGACATTAAATTTGTCTGGCGCGCTGTTGTTGGTCACATTTTATCATTTTATACATTCTCTGATTTCTATGAGCCCTATGGTTCAAAGAGAAAAAGAAATTAATTAATTCTGCAAATCTACACTGCAGTACAGGCTTATGTGCTAAGGAATGCCTATATTTCTACAATATATGTTCCTTTTCTGTACTGCTTGCTCTGCAGTGCTATACAAGAAAAGAGGACTCTACTTGGCTATTGCTGTAGGTTCTACAATAGAAAACTTACAGTGCTGGTTTTCTGTGGAG